>SPJY01034155.1:1080517-1113312 GCA_005191435.1 Raddia distichophylla | reverse complement strand
GAGCAAGACTGGTAGACACACACCTGAGTGGTTCGAGAAGGCATGTGCATTTGTGGATTATGCTTTTCGAGGGTTTCCTGATCCTAACGCGGCGGTCGTACTATGTCCGTGCGCCGCGTGCTCGAATAGCGTAAAGAGGAGTAAGAAGGACATTGGCTTTCACCTCTGTAAGCATGGGTTTAAGGCCAACTATTTTGTCTGGGAAGATCATGGCGAGAGAAAGAGACCTTTGGTGTCTAGCCCTGTTGATGTTGTGGAGGACTATGACGAAGTAGACAGAATGGATGATCTCGTAGATGATTTTGTCCGTTCTTTCTATCTGTCTTCCGCGGAAGAGTCTGCGCCACTTGCAGAGCAATTTGATAGGCTAATGCATTCTGCGAAGGTACCGCTGCATGAACATACCGAAGTGAACTTACTGTCAGCTGTCTCTCGTTTGATGGCGATTAAAAGTAAGTGCAACTTGTCAGCCAACTGCTACAATGATCTATGCAGGCTATTAGATAGTGTCCTTTCGATAGGCCACAAGATGCCACCAAATTTGTATGAATCAAGCTCCTTAGAGTGCTAGGAATGACGTACGAGAAAATTGATTACTGTCCCAAGTTTTGCATGCTTTTCTAGAAAGGTGACTCGGTTCTGACTCATTGCAAGCACTGCAAAGAAAGTCGGTATGTGGAAGTAGAGGGTGTAGATGGTAAAAAGAAACAAACGACTGTGGCGCGCAAAACATTGGTTTCTTTTCGTTAACTCAACGTCTGCAGCGGCTGTACATGTCCAAAACCACCGCGAGACACATATGGTGGCACAAAGAGGGACGTAAAAAAAATGGTGTGATGATTCATCCGTCCGACGGGGAAGCTTGGAGGTATTTTGCTCAGCAAAACCCAGAGTTTGCAGCGGAGACAAGAAATGTGTATCTTGGTATCGCGACAGACGGGTTCACACCCTTCAATATGACCTCTCAAACGTACTCTTGTTGGCCGGTATTCATTATTCCGTATAATTTGCCCCTCAGCTATGCATAAAAGAAGAATACATGTTTCTTTCTCTCATCCTACCTGGGCCAAAGAATCCTGATAAACATTTAGATTTGTTAATGCAACCCTTGGTGGAAGAGCTTAGCGACCTTTGGTCTAAAGGTGTGTTAACACATGACCACTACATGGGGAAGAATTTTAAGATGCGTGCTGCATACTTATGGTATATTCATGATTTTCCTGCGTATGGCATGTTCTTGGGGTGGAGCACGTATGGACGGCTCTCGTGCCCCATATGCATGGGTAATACTGGTGCATTTCAATTGAAAAATGGTGGCAAGGCCTGTTGGTTTGACTGTCATCGTTGTCATCTAGAGACGGACCATCCATTTCGGAATGAAAAAAACACATTTCGCAAAAACACAGTAGTGAGGAGAGGGCCACATGAACGACTTGAAGTGGCTGATATTATTGAATGGCATGATGATATCGTTGATAGGGATGGTTATATGAAGAAGTATGGCGAGGAACACCACTGGACTCATAAATGTTGTGTTTATAACCTGCCTTATGCAAAGGACCTGAAGAATCCTCACAATGTTGATCTTATGCACCAAGAAAAGAATATGTGTGAGACGGTAGTAAATACAAACTGGGACATTGTTGGGAGAACCAAAGATAACAAAAAAGCACGTTTGGACTGCGCTCTTCTCTGTAAACGGCCGGCCATGAACATTGATGACCGTGGTCGTAAACCAAGGGTAAAGTATTGTCTGACACGTGCGCAAGTCAAAGAGGTCTTACTTTGGATAAAAACTAAGGTAAAATTTTCTGATGGGTATGCATTAAACATTCGGCACACGGTCAGTTTTGAACAGTATAAGTTAAATGGAATGAAGACGCATGACTACAAAGTGTTCATAGAGCGTCTGTTTCCGGTGGCATGGCGTGGCTTCGTGGATGAGGACATATGGAGAACATTGGCGGAGCTTAGTTTCTTTTATCGAGAGATTTGTGCTAAAGAGATCATAGCATTGAGGATGGAGGAATTGGAGAATGAAATAGTCATGCTGGTAACAAAGCTTGAGAAGATATATGTACCCGGGTTTTTCAATGTAATGCAACATTTATTAGTACATCTGCCTTATGAAGCAAAAGTTGGGGGCTTGCGCAGTTCAGGTGGATGTATTCCGTGGAACGCATGATGAAAAGTATCAGAGCAAAGGTGAAAAACAAAGCTCGTGTTGAAGGAAGTATTGCCGAAGCTTGGCTGTGTCAGGAGGTCTCGTACTTCACGAATAAATATTTCGCAGTAAATAACAATGTAAATGCCCCTGTGCAGAGGTATAAGAAGGCTCGCCGCATAACTTCTTCTAGTCTAGAGGTGTTTCGAGATCAAGCAGGAGGTTGTCATATAGGTAAAAGCACAATTCATGATTTGGAAGAAAAGAAAAAAATTCTTCCACAATTGTACGTGTACGACAACATGGATGAGATGGAAGTCTACATTGCGTAAGTCCTCTCTTGGCCAGGTTATATATGTCGAAATTTGTGGGCAATTCATTGCTGAAAATTGGACAAGCCCAGAGCAACCTTCTAATAAACAAGTTGAAAACTTGAAAGAAAAGAGGCGTGGACGAGACCATCCAAATTTCTTAACTTGGTTTCATTACCATGTAATTATCATACTCTTTCAATCTTTTCTTTGTTCAACATAATTTCGAAGTTCAATTTTTAACCAAATTGGTACCGCGTGTGGAATGCCAAAGACATGCTAGCGTACACAATGATCTCCGCCAAATGTCACGTGGATATAGTCGTAGGGTGAAGGTTCGTGGGTGCTATGATTCACGTGGGTATTGCTTTCGATCTAAAGCAGTTGAGTTGGCTCGTCCCAATGCAACTACGGTTAATAGCGGCGTCGTGAGTTATGTACCAGATGAGGCAGGTGGATTCATATAGTACTACAGAGTTATCGAGGAGATAGTAGAAATTTCATTTGAAGGCAACGGTGATCTTTCGCTCATTCTTTTTCGTTGCACTTGGTTCCACCCTACCCGTGGGGTGCGACAGACATTAGTTGAACGTGGGCCCACCAGCCGGTGGAAAAGGTGGGCCCATGGTTGCTTTGTGTCGACGGTATGAAGCAGGCCGACGACACAAACTTGGCTATGGGGCCCTCTCGTCAGAACGGATTCTCGTCTGGCGGCCGTTAGCAGGTCGGTGGGAAACAGTTTGTGTGGTCGACATTTTGCAGGCTGATGACACAACTTGTGCCAAGCGGGCAGTGTTCAACGGCTCTGTGTCGTCAGCTTTGTAGTTTGGCCGACGACACAAGTGATTTGTGTCGTCTAAGCCGTGTCGTCGGTGTTGTGTCGTCGACCAGCCGACGATAAACACCTGTGTCGTCGGTATTTTGACTTGCGTAGTCGGTTTTGGCCAACGACACTGATAGAGATCCTTGTAGTGGTTTATCCCTGTATATTATCCGTCCACCCATCTCGATGTAGCTAAACGTCTCTTACAACTAGGCGTAACATGACATGAATAGAAGGGGTCGGTACAACTTTGAACGACAAGAGGGCCTCCTTGGCAATAATGGCATGAAATGGAAACCATCTAAAAACGCAACGCGATGACTTGGGCCTAGGCTTGTGACCTATTTTTTATTGGATATTAATGGACAATGACTGGCGGACACGGAAGTGAATCAAACTTTAGGAAGCTGATACCGATCCATATCTGCCTGCCTAAGCAAACCAACTTGTTACTCATCAGTCATTCGTCAACACAAACAGGTGCACACGTCTGGCAAAAAGGAATACGAATCGTGATCACAAACCCAACAAGAAAAAGAAGAGGAAACGACCGTGTCGGTAGCCTGGCACAGCGCTACCGACTGCTGTGGTGGCCTGGCCCTCACGACGGAAGGGTCGTCGGAGGAGCGCTCCACGCTTCTTCACCGTGCACTTGCTGTTTGCGCACTTCCTGCTCATGAGTCAAGACAGTTGTCTATTGTGTAAAAAAGATTATTCAGCTTGATGCAAATTAATCCACGTGTATGATGCATGATGATAGATAGATTCATATAGCTATGGAAGAATTGGATCTATGCATACAGAAAGAGAATGATTATCATTGTTCTGCTGCAAGATCGTATGTGTAGGTGTAAACTTGTTGTAATATAAAGATAAACGACCTCAATAATTGAACAATGTTGTAAAACAATGACAAGGATGATCAATCAAAAGAATTCAGTAACGCATGTGTGGTTAATAAGTCAGAGGCGAAAATCCACAAAGCAATGAGGGGAGCTGGCTCGGGGCAAGGCTTGCCAGAGGACGAGACAGACCGCACCGACAGGGAGGCAGCAACCGGATCTGTGAACGCGTGGCAGTGGCCGTCGAGGCAAGCGACGCGGATGACATCAGCAGTCTAATGTTGTAAACTTACATAATTCTCATTCAAATACTCTCTCTTAACAAGAAACTGAGCGTGGTGTTAAAAATTCTAAAAGCGTACAAGTAGCATCAAATTTTGACTAACATAGTAAGAAACCGAACATCAGCCCCCTCCATATAGTGGTACAAGAACCTCAAGAAGCATAACCATATCTGGGGTATTGAGTATCACTACTGAGGAAGCAGTGTCTTCATGCAACTTCCAGAGGACAGCCAGGACCATTCCATTTTTCCGAACCAAGGAGACCAACTCCACACAGATTGCTTTCAAAAGTTTAAAACCAAAGCTTTCGGGATTCTTCTCGATAGATCTATAAACACACAAGATAGATAGAAACTAAAAACCTGCTCTTCCAAAGAGGGGAGAATAGGAATAAGAACCACAGGGCTCATAACAGTACCGCGGTACTGTAACGCTGGTATCGCCATATCAGTGCTCTAGCCTGTCTTTTATCAATTTTTAAACCTGCTTCTAAATCCATAAAGGGTTTGTTTGTTACGAACTAAATTAAATAAAAAAGTTTCATTTTTGTATAAGTAAAATAGTGTAATATTTTAGAGTCATTTTTGTGAGGTTTCAAATAGTTCTTCTTAAAGTTCGTAAAATATTTTTTCATATTTTTTGAATTTTGAAAAATGACTTTCAAGGGTGTTAAAAATTTGCTATAGTAAAACTCAACTCAACTTTAATCCGAAATAAACAAGGCCAAATTTTTTTGTTGGACGGAAGGAAAGAAAGAGGAAGAGCAGTAGGGTGAAGATGGGTTACTGGATGGGAAATTCAAACTAAACTAGCTCATTCACTTCTTTAAATGCAGTTACACCTATATATAGGAGTTACAACAGGTTTTAGACACTTCTTTTGCTGGTTACACAAAGAGGGTTCTAGATACTTCTAGACTACTTAGCCACTAAGTAATAATATCTAATATAGCTGATATCTAAAGAAGACTAGAGAAGATTCTAGATAGTCTACCATATAGAAAATAAATTAGCTCATTCACCTTCTTTAAATGCAGTTACACCTATATATAGGAGTTACAACATATTCTAGACACTTCTTTTGTTGGTTTTTGGTTACACACAAAGAGGGTTCTAGATACTCCTAACCTACTTAGCCACTAAGTAATAATGTCTAATATAGCTGATATCTATAGAACACTAGAGAAGATTCTAGATAGTCTCTACCATATAGAAAATAGGAGAGTATTCTAGACTTATCTAACATTCATCCCTAAGTCTTACACTCTCCTTATTCCTTGATTTTGACCACACCAATCTTGGGGTGCAACTCCTGTAATGCAACTTGCCCTAATGCCTTTGTCAGAATGTTAGCGAGCTGTTCAGTAGTACTAATGTAGGTGATCTTGGCCTTCCCTTGTTCCACGCAGTCACGGATAAAATGATACCTTGTATCAATGTGCTTGTCGCGTTCATGGAAAACCAGATTTTTGCTCAATGCAATCGCCGATCTTGAGCTCGAATGACTCGGCTTCCTTTTTCTGAATTTCTCCTAGCAGACTCGCTAGCCACACTCCCTAGCAGGCAGCGGAAGTGGCTGTGATATACTCTGCTTCGCAAGATGAGAGTGCCACTATTCTCTGCTTTAAAGATTGCTAGCTGATCGGCTTTAAAGATTGCCAGCTGATCGGACTTGATCCAAGGAAGAAGATGGCACCACTAGTGCTTTTCCGTGTGTCCACATCTCCTGCATGTCACTATCTGAATATCCAACAAGTCAAGGTTCTACTCCACCCTTTTCATACTTGATCCCATAAGAGATTGTTCCAGTGAGGTAGTGTAGAACTCGTTTGACAACTGCCATGTGTTCCGTCATTGGTGATTCCATGAATCTGCTGAGAATCCGACGGAGTATGAGATGTATGGACGGGTGTGTACAAGGTAGTGGAGACTTCCCACGAGGCTCCTGTATGTAGTGGCTTCAGCTGCAGATGCCGAGCTCACCTTGCTTAACTTGAATCGTGGCTCCATTGGCACAAGACAAGGATTGCATCCTTCCATTCCTGTTGCAGCAATAATCTTCTTGGCATAGGCGGCATGGCACAAGGTAATCATGCCGCCGTCCTGCTTCACTTCAATTCTGAAATAGTATGAAAGCAATCCAAGATCACTCATCTTAAATTTGCTCTTCATCTCTACCTTGAACTCGGACACTTCCTTTGGATTAGTTCCAGTCACGATCAGGTCATCTACATAGACTCCCACCAAGAGTCTATCTTTGCATGTCCCTCTAGTGTACACTCCATGCTCGGAAGTGCACCGGTTGAAACCGAAAGACAGCAAGATTCTATCGATCGTTATATTCCAAGCACGCGGGGCTTGGCGCAATCCATACAACACCTTATCAAGTATATAGACAAGGTGCTCCTTACCTTTGATAGCAAAACCTGGAGGTTGCTTGACATAGACTTCTTCCTCTGGGTCTCCATTAAGGAATGCATACTTGATGTCGAGATGGTGAATCGCCCATCCATTGTGTGCCGCGTTCGCGATAATCGTACTGACTCAAATCAAACGACCGGCGCATACACCTCATTAAAGTCCACTCCGACGCGCTGGACATATCCCTTCGCCACCAATCGTGCCTTGTAGCGAACTATGTTGCCGTAGACATTCTTCTTCAACTTGTAGACCCACTTGAGACCAATGGGATGAGCACCAACCGGCAATTCAACAAGCCTCCAAGTTTTATTTTCTTCTATTGCCCTAAGTTCCTCCTTCATGGCTTCACACCATGCTTCTTCTTGGCCAGCCTCAGTGTTGGTGTTGGGCTCCCCTGCACTTAGAAAGTGCAACTCATCATCTTATAGCTCATGTTCTACAAGGCCTGGAAGGTGTAAGTCACTGCCAAGCACATTGTCAATGAGCCATAATCGAACGGGCGTCGTGTTGTGGTGTCTAGCCAACATATCTTCAGCATTGGGCGGTGGCGAAACAAACTTGACACATTCTTTCGATGCGTCAGTTGGAGCTTCAGAGTCAGGTGATACCTCAGGACCAAGCACCGTTGCCCCACTCCCTTGCACACCACCCCCTTCTCCCATCTCCATGGGTCTAGGAGAGCCCATCACCTGTGTGGAGAGTTCAATTGAGAACTCACCTAAATTCCAATCATCTTTGTCTTCCATCTTGCTCCAATCCCAGCCTCTGTCCTCGTCGAATACCAGATCTTTAGTGACATGAACTCGTCGGGATATTGGATCAAACACCTTATAGGTCTTGGACCCTTCCACATATCCGAGAAACACGACTGAGAGACCTCGGTCTTCAAGTTTCCCTTGTTGCATTTCATATAAGCAAGCAACCGAATGTGCGAAGGAAATTGACTGTTGGTTTCTTCTTGTGCCAAGCCTCATGTGTCGTCTTCCTGTTGAGGGCCTTCGTTGGCGAATGTGCGAAGGAAATTGACTGCCGATTTCTTCTTGTGCCAAGTCTCATATGGTGTCTTCCCGTTGAGAGCCTTCGTTGGTGAACAAGCTGTTGTGACCACCTCTCCCCAGAACTTCATAGGCATACCACGCTGCTCAAATCTAATTCTCTAATTCTAGTTATTGGCCTATTCAAAAAGGAAAAAAAAAAGAAGTCAAGTACGATTTTTTTCCAACAAAAAAATTACCGGATTAAGCACGTACGATTACAGGAGATTCATTATTCCATATTTTCCTCGCCCATCAATGGAAAAGACGAAGCAAAACTCGGCATGGCTTACGTGGATAATAAGCCCATAATCCCGTAGATAAAATTACGGAGTAGGTATTTAAAAACACCTTGATATTGGATCGTTTTTCGCAACTGCCTCAAGCCCACGTCGTCTCATCTATTCTCCCACCTCCCGTCTAAACCCCAGGAAACCCCGCCGCCGCCGCCGCCGAGATGGCCGCCGCCGCCGTCTCCACCCGCCGCCGCCGCTCCACGGTGACGCACGAGGCCTACACCGTCCGCGTGGCCAACCGGCGGGTCGTCGCCCTCGTCACCGCGAACCGCGGCTGCGCGCGGCGCTGGATCGGCACGACCCGCTGGATCAACGGCGGCCGCATCCGCTCCGGCCGCCTCGTCGTCGGCCTCGGCGTGCAGTGGACGCCATCCGGCCGCCCCCTCGGCGGCGCCCTCCCGCACCCGGACACCCTGCAGCTCTGCGTCGGCCACCGGTGCCTCGTCTTCCACCTCGCCTGTGCCGACGCCCTGCCCCTCGCCCTCGGCCGCTTCCTCGCCGACAACCGCATCACCTTCGTCGGCTCCGGCAACGCCTACGACCGCCGCCTCCTCAGCGCCCACTACGGCCTCCACGTCGCCTCCGGCCGCGAGCTGCGCGCCCTCGCCGGCATGGGCAACGCCTCCATGGAGGACATGGCGGATCGCCTCCTCGGGTACCCAGGGATCGAGAAGCCCGCCGCCGTGGCCATGAGCTCGTGGGACAGGCCCCGGCTCTCGCGGAAGCAGGTGGAGTACGCCACCGTCGACGCCCACATCGCCTTCCGCCTCGGCGTCCACCTCTGCCCGGCCGGCAGCCGCGAGCCCCAGCGCGCGCCCATCCCCCGTGCTCGCGCTCAGCCGCAGCAGCACTACGCTTTCTTCGTCTCGGCCGCCGACGAGGCAGACTCCGGCCCCGCCGCCGCGGCGGGAACGCCGTACTGGGAAACTGAGACGGAGTATGATGGCGAGCTGCGCCAGGTCGGCTACCTCTCGCGGTTCCCGGTGACCCATCCGAGCGGCGGTTCAGATGACGACGACTCTTCTTGGGACAAGCTGGAGCACATTGGATGTGGAGCGGCCGCCGGCGACGACGACGACGACTCGGAGGATGGCCATGGCGACCACGCCGTCGGGCTCAGGACTTTCGGTGACGACGACTTTGAGCTGGAGGAGGATGGCTACTTCGTCAGCTACAACGAGATCCTCTAGGAGCTGTGCTCTCTGCGTTTATGACATACGATTTGCATTGTCAAAGACTACTTTTTTAGGTGATTTTCCGTGGATTAAGTTCATCACTTTTCATCTTGCAATGCGTGATATGATATCATACTGCCGTTACATATATATCATATATGGTGTTATTATTAGTACCTACGAAGAGATCGAGTTTCTGCAGGGTTTATGATGTTTAAATCGATCTGGCATTGGTCTTCTGCTTGCTATGAATTGCAGTTGCATGTCATGATGAACTTGGCTCGATTTCTTTCAGTTGAATTGGTGTCTTGTGATTTTGCAGTTTCGATCTCTTATCTTACGTATAGAGGCATGGTCATCAGATGCTCTGTGAGTCTCTGGCAAATCCAAACAGAGCATGGAAAATTATTTGGTACATGGAAAATCCAAACAGAGCATGAAATCCATGCCAAAAATTATAAGCATGGAAAATACATGTTGGGGTGTTTGGTTTGCTGGACATGAGATAAATAGATCTTGATCCAAACTTCACTTATTTGGTACGACGAATGAATTGAAGAGTGTTATGATCTATCATTGTCTCATCAAGCTAGCATAAGTTATTAGTACAAAACAAGACATAATTTTGCTGAACCAACATTTCCTAGCATGAGCTGCTCAATCATGATGGAGATGGTGTCCACCTACATCCTTGTCTCCTTGACATTGGGTTGTTGTTGTTGTTGTTGTTGCTGCTGCCAAGTCATGCCTTTCCCTCTTCGCCTCTCCTCGCCATTCTATGTGTTGTCTCCATTGCCATCCTCTTTAGACTTGGCCTACACCACTAACTCCCGTTTCCTTGTTCTCTATCCTTGCATGTCTATTAACTCCCGTCTCCCCGTCCTTCTCCATCCTTGCATGTCTACTAACCCCGTCTTCCCGTCCTTTTCCATCCTTGCGCATCCACGCCTTTGTGTTGTTGCCAAGCCATGCATCCCATCTCTTCTCCATTCCCTATTGCACCACCTCCTCGCAGCAACCGCTACCTCGATATTACTTTTGTAGCACCACAAATGAAACTTATCATCATATATGATTTTTGCTTTTACTTTACAACAACTTCAAATTATAGTGGAAATTTGAGAAGTGCATGTGCCAGTCAATTCAACCTACAATTGACAAGAAAAACTGAGTAAAAGCCTCTAATCGGCTTTTATGCCTGATCAGGTAGATTGTCGGTTTTTATTCCGATATGAAACGCTTAACTTGACATTTAGCGTATGAATCTACCGGCTACTAAATAAGCAGATAGAACGAGTGATATAGAGACCAAAGGCCAAGCTATAGATTGAAAAGCCGATGGTGCAGAGGTAGGATCTTACTCCTCCGGCAGACGGCAACGCGCAACAACATCACCTAAAGGTAATATCTCGATTCCGACGGCAAGAAGATCGAACTTAATCGAGACAGTGCCGACGGCACTGACGGTGAGAAGATAGAACTTAATTGAGACAATAAACGTCGGCGGGGTGTGCTTTGAAAGCCGATGTGGGCAAGCTAATCAGATTCGTCGTATGTAGACTGCAACGTAAAATACAAAGAAAGCAAAGGTATACATAAACTATATTGATTGATTGGTCGAGGACCCTTTATACGATGTACCATGGCATCTATTTATACTAGTAATACATGGGCTTATGGCCTAAGACAGACTCTCCAAGGATCTTCCGTCCGATTGCTCCAATAATCTTCCGTCATCGAAAATTGTTTTCAAACAGAAACTCCTACCAAGCCCTTGGCAGCACTGCACATACATCTGTCTATTAACCAAGTTTTTTCAGCACTTATTTATTGTGATCTTTCGCAGTCATCTAACGGCATGAAAGTTATCATCTAGTGTGTGTGTGCACGGTATCATATCATATTTATTGATTACACACAAACATAACATAAAAAGGAAACGAAAAGTATAGTGGGCAAGAATATTTTTCTATTGTTATTGCACTGATCCAGGCAAACAGCCACAGATAGAGGCTAGCTCCAAAGATGGTGGTGTGGTGTTCAATTGCACCGTTGCACGTTCTACCACTCTAGGTTGTTGGATCGGTAAGCTTTCCAGGCCTCAGATGGCACATAGCTGTTCTGCTCCCTCCCTCTTTGACTATGATGTCGTGACATTACCCCTGCAACCACAAGTCAGTTTAACTCCACTTGCTCCTATAGGAGACAGGTAGGCATCCATCTCCCACAGGTTTTTTTTTCCAGTAAAAAGGTATTGGTTCTACCATTCTATTCTAATTTTTTGAGAGCTAAAGGTTTCGCCCAAGCCCCTCCCCCCACCAATGCACAAAACGGCTGCCACAGAAGACCACCAACCGAGTCGTAGACTGAAGCCGCAGGGCCGAATAGCGCACACGAAGCGCCGCTACTTAACAGGGAAGAAGCCGCCCACACCAACAAGCACCCCGTAGCAGAAGGAGGTCCAAGACGACGAGGGCGGGACCAAGCCAAGCAACGAAGAACCGCAGACACTCCCGGAGAGGACGTCAGCCAAAGTCGAAGAGCGAGGGTGAGGGCACCACGAAGCCGAAGTAGGCCACCCGACCCCTTCGAGGTCCAAGGTCCCAAACGATAGAACAACACCGACCAACCAGCCCACGGGCTTGGAAGAGGCCGCCGGAGCTACCGGCCCCTCACAGGGAGGGGAGGGACGGGGCAGCATGGGTGGGACCAAGCACGAAGGAGATGGACGAAGATGACGCCGAGAGGAGACAGCAGACAACGGAGAAGCCGCCGGCCTCGCACCTGGAGCACACCATTCCGGCCGCTCCGGCCATGATTTGGGCCTCCTGCCACAAGATCTGGCTGCACGGAGAGTCGGGAAGGAGCCGGGGAGCCGCCGGACACACGCCCCTGGAGCCACTTGCTCCGTCTGCTCGGACCATCTATCAAAGCGGACCCCCCCAAGCGGCCTCCACCTAGACGGGCTCAGGGGGAGGGGGAAGAAAGAGGAGAGGAGGCCGGTGCCGAGCTCAGACGAGCAACGAGGACACTGGAAACAAGACCATGGAGCGCACCCGCTCCTACCTCTTCGAACAGACACCGCCAGGGGCGGGCCTCCTGCCCGTGGATCCGGCCATCAACGAAGAGGCCCCCCTAGACGGTCACCCAAGACGGGCCTAGGGGAGGGGGACGAGGAAGAGGAAGAAGGGAGAAGACGAACCAGCGACAAGGCTCCACCACGGTGCACAAAGGCGAGGACGAAGGAGGGAAGCCGCACGAGCAACGCCGGAGGTCGGGAAGCGCGGCCCGAGCTCAGATCTGGGGGGCGGAGGTCGAGGCACACCGGCCACGGGCGCCGCTGCCCGTGCCGCGCCGAGGAAGGGGGGCCGCCGCGTGGCCGGAGAAGAAGCCCGGCGGCAGCTTGCCGCGGACGACGAGCTTGGACGCCGCGCAGCACCACACCGGCGTCAGGTTCTTCCTCGCCACGGACGCCGCCCTCGACGCGCCGGCAGCGGCAAGCAAGGGGAGGAGCCGGCCGCGGCCGCGGCTACGGCGGCGCGGCAGCCGGCCCCGGGGAGGAAGACGGCGTATCGCGGGATCCCGCAGTCATCTAACGGCATGAAAGTTATCATCTAGTGTGTGTGTGCACGGTATCATATCATATTTATTGATTACACACAAACATAACATAAAAAGGAAACGAAAAGTATAGTGGGCAAGAATATTTTTCTATTGTTATTGCACTGATCCAGGCAAACAGCCACAGATAGAGGCTAGCTCCAAAGATGGTGGTGTGGTGTTCAATTGCACCGTTGCACGTTCTACCACTCTAGGTTGTTGGATCGGTAAGCTTTCCAGGCCTCAGATGGCACATAGCTGTTCTGCTCCCTCCCTCTTTGACTATGATGTCGTGACATTACCCCTGCAACCACAAGTCAGTTTAACTCCACTTGCTCCTATAGGAGACAGGTAGGCATCCATCTCCCACAGGTTTTTTTTTCCAGTAAAAAGGTATTGGTTCTACCATTCTATTCTAATTTTTTGAGAGCTAAAGGGCGGGGATCTGTCATTTCATTAAGAGGGTAAGGAATTGTACAAAAATACAAGGGGGAGAGAGGGCATGGGGTGGGGTTGCTAGTCAGATAAAATTACAATCGAGGTGGCCGAGGCCTAGGCCGCTACCCCCTCCTTAATAAGGTCAACCACATGGCTCGCCAAGAGGGACTGGCTCCGAAAAACTCTTCTGTTACGCTCCTTCCAAATCTCCCAAGTGGAGTGAATGATCAGGCCGTTGAGGGTCTTGAAGTCGTCCCGATGGACTCTTTCTAAACGAGCGAGCCACCGGCTGCAGAAGGTGGAGGGCGAGCCATAAGCGGAATATGGAAGAGGGATAAGACTACTCTCTCTCTCTCTCTCTCTCTCTCTCTCTCTCATGAGTCAAGAGCATCCGCCCAGAGATGGATGTCCCCCAAAGTTCAGGCGAGCAAAATAGAGCTTGTTGCTACCGGCTATTCGGCTAACCTACTGTATTATATCCTCTAGAATTAATCCACATAATTTGTGCCCGGAACATGAAATAGCTTATATTTTATAGAAAATCTGGCGTAAGATGTAACATAGATAATAAATAAGAGTTAATATCATTATGTCATTCTATTACCATTACAAAAGTAATTATCATTTTTGGCATTTACAGGAATTTCGGACTAGCAATTAGTCCAAAAAAAAAGTTTATGATACTTCTCTAGCTAGCAGGACCAGCCCAGTAATCTATCTTATATATAATAGTTTAGCCATCTGCCCCTCTTATATTCATGGTTTACTTAATCCAGACAAACACCTTATAATAAGCCTAAGCTGCCTGGTTGATTACTTGATTGTCTTCTGGTTATGCATTTAGCTCATGTAGCTACATTTTGTTGGATCTAGCAATACTCTTAAGATTCACTAACTTATAATACTTTCATTAAGCTGAATTAAACTAGTAAAGTAGAAGCCGAAACAGACCAACAGGAGTTAAAAGAATTCAAAACCTTGTCAGCCTACCAGTCTTGTAATATAAAGACTGTCAATCTAATTTGACATTAAAACAGATAAATGAAAAAAAAACCCTATGGGCTCACCTATTTCTTGGAGGCACTTATGTTAGGCCGGCCACCTGCATGCCCAAATATGTCACGTCGCGGTTTGCAAAATGAGCCATAAATGCAGATATATATGGGCAGGGGTGCAAAGGCATAAAGACCATGGGAAATCTGTCTAAAAACCTAATCCTGAGTGGTCACTTGACTCAGTTTATCCTGGCTAAGCACAGGCAGCCTGTGAAAATGCAGGCCTAGTCTGGGAATGGTAAATCACTTAATCCTGGACAAGAACCACTGGGATTGGTGGGGCATTAGTTCAGAATCCACCCTAATCCATAGGATCCGCGATACCCAAATACAAAAAATGCATAATGTTTGACCAAAGATACAACAACACAATCAGATGCCTAATTTAGTTCTTAATTTACGCACGGGGCATAATTTAGTTACATAGATTTTGCGATGCAGTGACTCAGGGCACATTGTCCACATGGGGCACCAAAGTGAGATATATATAATATATATATAACCTAAAGCAACAAGCTTGCAGGAAGGAATCCTGATGGCTAGGATTTTGGTACAAACAACATCGACCCAAGTCCATAGCCAAGCAGGAGAATATTAAGAAAGCTGAAGGCGTCGTCCAAACGACTATTGTACTTGAACAAGAGCGACCTGCAGACAGACAAGCAGATAGATGTATGTGTTAATGCCAAGAGCCCAAGATGATGAATGGATCCTAATTAACATGTACGTACGTGTTGTGAACAAGCGTACCTGCTGCAGAGAGCGCAGTTATCGAGGAGCTCTTGGATAGCCAGATGGCGATGCAGCTCAGGGTAGTGGACGAGGTCATAAGAAACATCCTCCTCCTGCAGCTCAGCGTCCAGGGTTCGGAAGACTCTGGCGAGTTTGGGTCTCTCCGCTTCATCCATCTTGGCAAGCTTCACAAGATGGATCGATCAAGAAATCAACACCATCAAATCAGTTCAAGCAAGGACGAAGGGCTGGGGAGCGGGGAGCGGAAAGAAGAGAGCTTGTACCGCTTGGGCGATCGGCGGCGGCGGCGGCGGCGGCCGGGAGTGGAAGGCGCGGCGAGCCACCTCCCTAGCAGTCCTAGCGACGATCGGCGGCATGGCAACCTTCGGATCGTCTGGACGGTGGTCTAGTCGTCTAGGGTTTGCTCCCTCCCGCGATTTGGGAGTTGGGATCGACAGGTCAGTCGGAGACGGAGACTTTACAAGCGGCCTACAATGAAGTTGTTAAACATGGCAACAAAAGTGTCAACAGCTATATTTGGTTTCATTGTGTTTCAGAGTAGGGAAACGCCAGGACACCGACGTCCGTCCGTCCGGCCTCGCGCGCGGCCCACGCAGAAAACGCACAGGGAACACTGTGCCGGCATGCAAGTGGGCTCCACAGTATTTTTTTTTTCTTTTGAAGGCCATATTTTTTGACTAGATGCATGCTCCAATCCACAAACCGTTTACACCAACGTGTTCCTCGTATTTTTACGAACAAAACAAGATATTTGTTGTCATATAACTCTTCAAACTTACCTGGTAAAACTTGGGTTTCGCCTACTAAAACTTGGATTTCATATTCGTTAAACTTGCCGAACTGTCAAGTTTCATCAGGTTTAATGCAAGTTTCATCAAGTTTCAACAGGTCTCATACAAGTTTCTTCAAGTTTCATTTTGAACACCGTTTGAATTTTATACAAAAAACAGAAGTTTAAATGGAAAACGATCAACCGACCTAATAACTAGTCGCTGGGCAACGTACGGACGCCGGAGCGTGGGGTGTGCGTTGGATTGGCGTGGTGCCGGCGATCGGACGTCCGTGGCTGGTCCGGCGCGAGCGCCCCGGCCGGACGTCCGACGCCTGGCTCTCGCCTTCAGAGTATCTCCAAGAAAAACCCTTTATAGGTTACTATCCCTAGATTTTAGTTTATTTTTTAAAAAAAAATCAAGTACAACAATGGATTCTATCTTAACAAAAGAAACCCTAAAAAAGTTTCGAGCCCTGAGAGAAGTTGCTAAACATGGTAACTCAACTGTTAAGCTCTATATTTGATTCCACTATGTTTTAGGAGCAATAAATGGACATATTAGTTTAATTAAATGGATATGTGTGTGTGTTTTAGGCTTATTGTTTGGGTTGATATTTTTTTTTGAGGTCATAAAACATTTTGCGGAGTACCTATAATGCAATATAGGGCTCCATTTTACTATCACTTTTAGAGATGCTCTTAGGAGCAATAAATGGACATGTTAGTTCAATTAAATGGATATGTGTGTGTATTTTAGGACGGATTGTTGGAATTGATATATTTTTGAGGCCATAAAATATTTTACAGAGTACCTATAATACAATATAGGGCTCCATTTTTACTGAGACTTTCAGATACGCTCTTACTACTTGTGTCGTGCGCAACAGCCAACCGGCCGGCCCGTCCGGTCCACGAATAAAGTTTTCTCGAAGGTAAATATTCTATGTTTTTTAGGTTTCATGAGTACCCAGAATATTAATTAATTAAATCTAAAAATAGTAATCTGTCCGAAAAGGCTACCATGCATGCATGGCATGCTGCATCTTTGCATCCTCGTCCAAACCACACACACCCGTGTAATCATAAAAAAAAAAATCATGAGCAATTAAAATTATAAATGTTTTGTGCATCTTCAAGACCCCAACAAGCGCATTGGGTATGAAACATGCTTGAAGTGCATAATATGATTTGAAGAGGCATCGAAGGTTTGGCATTTACATGAAGAGAAGAGATGGGGTGCTCCATCAACAATTTGATGCCAACCATCAACATAGTCAAATCACCGCTATGAGCCAACGCCATTTTGGCAATAATTTAAATTCAAGCATCATACCGTGTGCAAGGTAATTGCATTCGTTGGATACTTGCATACCATGCATGATATATTTATGGGCAACGCCAGGGATCGGACGTCCGAACCGTCCGGACCAATGACGTCAGCATGACGTCATCGCTAAAACTTAGCAAATACCTACTGAAACTTGAAAAATAACGGCAGAAACTTGATGAAACCTGACAACCTGATGACGAAACTTGAAAGTTAAGAAAGTTTCTCGAGATTAAGAACCAAGTTTCAATAGTACAAAGTTAAAGTTTCAGTAGGCAAAACCCAAGTTTCAATGGTCAAAACTTAAGTTTCAGTAGCAAAAAGGACGAAGTTTCGATCGTGAAAATCCTCAAGTTTCGGCGGGCGAAGTCTAAGTTACAATAGAGAAAAGTTCAGGTTTCGCCAGGCAAAATCGAATTTTCAACATGCAGGGATCCAAAGTTTTGAAACGAAAATCGTAGGTTTCAAAAGTACAAACTCCGTGTTTCGGACGTGTTGACACCAGGTTTCAGAAGGCGAGTCCCAGGTTTCGACCGAAAAATGGGAGCCGTGGCTCGTCCTTCTCTTCTTCTTCCCCAAATCCGGCAGCCCCTACCCCCAAGTTCGCCGGATCTAGCGAAAAAACAAAACAAAACACGCGAACCGAGGAGAGGGGGAGAGGAAGAGAGCACCAAAAGGGAGGGAGAGAGAGGAAGGAGGCACCACACGGTGCGCGGCCCTCCCAACGACGAGCTCCAGCGGCGGCGGCCCCTCGGCGACGAGCTCGCGGTGTCTGCGCGTCTCAGCGACGAGCCCATGGCGGTGCGAGCGCCTTCGCGACGAACCTCGGCGACGGGGACGAGTAGCCACACGGCGACACGCCTCGGCGACGAGCTCCCCCAGACGGCAGCGCTTCCCATAGACGAGCTCGCGGTGTGGGGAGAGAGGAGACATGAGAGATAACGAGTGGTTGAGGAGTGAGGCGAGTGGATAAGGACGAGGTTGGCAAGGCTGCGCGTAGAGAGCACGCGCGAGGGGAACGCGCCCGCGAGTCCGGTCCGGACGCGCCGGACGTCCTCACTACAGCGTTTCCGTATATTTATTCATTTTGTTTGCTTGTTCTTGTTTAGAACTTCAATACACAGCTTTATCAGCTTGATAGGTGGCGTCGCAAATCACGTGTATCACATTTCTAACTGTGCCACATTTATTAAGCGTTACTCCTTCCTTTTGCTATGCTTGTCCATTGTCTAAGGATGTGAAACCATGTGGAGGTCACTTCGTGTTGTGATAAATGATATTGACAAAATTTGTGCGTATTTGAATGCCTTTGGCCTCATGCGAGATATTTATTCAGCTTAGCCACTTTAAACATGCTCTATATATTGTAATCTTTTTTTCCTCTTATAAGTCTTTCTGGGTTTCTCATAGCAAGGTTTTTGATGAAACAATATTTGAAATAGTGTACTTTTTTAAAATCCTTTTTTCCACCGAGTTTTTTTTAATGGAATTTTTAACTAGGCATCGGCATATCGTGTCTCCGCAAGGGGGAAGTTTTTTTAAGAAGTTTTTAACGAGGCATTATCATATTGCGGTTCCGCGAGGAAAGTGTTGTAACCCTAGGTGATTAGGGCACAACAGGCTCATCCCTAACTAGGGTTTCCTTAGGGGTATTATGTAAAACCTTTCTCAGTGGTATTATGGCTAGGCTATATATAAACAAAAAAAACAATTGTATGATACATACACCAGCTAGTTGTAGTTGTGCTTATCTCTTTGCAAGTTTATATCACACTAGAATCAAGAAGCGCGCTTCGCGCGCTGGGCTGACACAGTTACTGATTTATGGATTATGTTTATTGGGCTATTTTTTTTGGGGCCATTGCCTATCAAGTGCAACTATTTTGTAAGGGACTGTCAGCAAAGACAATCTATAAGACATAGGGAAACCATTATCCTAAAAATAAGCATACTTGCATGTGCTATGCCATTTTTGAAAACATTGTAAGAATGGAATGAAGAAAAAATATGTTTCATCTCATTGATTTGAATTTCGAAATTGTAATAATTTTATATTTTTATAAGAAAACTGGAATGTTTTGAGCGGAAAAATTTATGGAACCGTCGAATGGTATCAGTTTTTAAACATCTATAAACTTATTTAATTGAACTCTCAAGGCAAATAACTTGTTGATTATGGTAAATATTCAGTCCATAAAATTATGAATAAATGACAAATCTTCTGTCTAAGGTTTGCTGATGTTCACTGCGTTTTCTTAAACCCATAAAGCCATAAAATAAAGGATAAAACCAAGCATAAATCTGCAAAGAGACATGCCTTTTTTAAGAAAAACCAACGAAGGCCACCAAGCCAATAATTAGATATGCGCACCAAAAAGCTATAGGGTATTTTTGATTGCTAGAAAAAACACCTAAAGAAAACCAGAATAGAGTGGAGACAGGCGATGAATAAATTCCAGGATTGTCGCATTAAACCTATGGAAAAAACTTAATTTATATAATAAAGAAACAATACATTGGAACATTGCAGACCCGATCCACAAATACACAGAACAAAATCGAAGTACAAAATTTAGCATGGATCTCTGGTTTTATACGTGTGCAACAAAGATATATGTCATAGTCGAATGATAAACTTGATAGGTCACAGATGGTATTGTAGCTAATAAACTACATGAAACCAACTGAAAACGAAATAAGAAATCGCCACAAAAACCTATCATTGACCTCACTAATGAAGGTATCCCTAAGTGATTCGTACTCAATATATTTTTAGCTTGCTAATGAAGCCATAAATCTAGGATAAATTCTGCGCATTAAAAATCATGACAATTCCTTTAAAAGAAGACATATAGCACTTTATAAGATCGTACATAACATAAGTGTAACCCCAAAAGTGTTGCTCTCAAAATCTCATGATGAGCTTTGAACTCTGCAAATTTGAGCTATTAGGACTGGTCAGGGACAACATGCCTAACACATCTATCAGGTAGAGGTATCCAGATTTCTGGAAAAAAAAAATGGGCACACACCATCTTGCCAATTTATTAAATGCATTGAATAATTGATGAAACGTTTGCATGTAAAGGAATAAAGCATACCATGAAAACCAAGGATGACCAATAGTAGGAAATAATGCTTAAACGATTTCGGGATGACATGTCCTTAGGCATATATGATGTTAATATACCTGAAAGCAGAGGCAATAGCCCTCTAATCTAACTCAGAACAGCAGAATCAGGGAGATAATCGTGATGCAAATGATGGCCAAAGTTGCAATTATTGATCCTGATCAAAGGCTTTCCCTAAACCTCCCACCCTGGTGAAGTGCTGAAAAGCGAGATACCCAGCTAATGCCAAAGGCAGTACTGCACCACCTTGAGTTCCCCTGTACACGGAAAATAACAATAGGAAAACATAAGCAAAATGTAACAGCTTTGCAATGTGTGGAACAAACAAGATTGTAAGATTTCAAACCTAACTGAAGTTAGCATCGATCATTACCTTGTGCTGTTGAGCAACTAGCTGAGAGGGGTAGACGAATCGAGGAGACCTGGGGCCTGCACTGATGGGGTAAAGGCGTCGTGGGCAGGCCGGAGACCGGATGGCCATGGTTCGGGTCGCTGGCCAGCCGAAGACACAGGGCCGATGGATCCAGCCTCCTGGAGACCTATCGTCGGTGGATCCGATGTCCCCGCAGGCGGCATAGGGAGGCGCAGCGGCCGCGGCGACTGGATCTGGGCTGGAAGGAGGCATCGACGGCGGGCTAGGTTAAAGGCGACGGCGCGAGGACGGCGCGGCGAGGCAGCGGCCGCCGCGATGGAATCCGGGTCGGGAGGCGGCGGCGGCGGCGGACGGGAGAAGGCGGGGCAGCGGGCAGAGGCAGGCGGCGGAGGAGAGAAAGGGGCGGACGGGAGGCGGCGGCGGCTGTGGTGGTGGACGGGGGCAGGCGGACGGGAGAAAGGGGAGGGCTGAGCACAATGGGGATGGGCCACGGCTTCGGGGCTGAGGAATTGCCGTAGCGCACAGTATATATTCAGTGGCAGAAAGGACGTAATTTCGACGAACACCGGGTGTACTTAGGAAGGCAAAAAGGGCAGCGCTGCGAGGAACGATAAAGTATGGGGGGGTAAACGCAAAACTGACGCGGGCGGGGAGAACGGAGGAAGGGCTGCTGCGCGAATTTGGGGACGTAAAAATAAATTCATATAACGCGGGGGTTTTTTTGCAAAGCGATCGGCGCGGGGACTGGGCAGGTGTACGGGGCGATCTGAGGCCAGCACGTCACGATCGGACGGGTCAGGAGGGTGGAGCGACGTGGGCAGGCTGGGAAGGCGCCGAATGGCAGTTACGGCTACGCCTTATTAGTGTTGCGGGAATGTAAATCGAGTGTACTATGACGAGGTGACAATGACTTCCAGCCTCGTGATGAGGCTTCCATATTCTTCCCGGTGTTGACGACTCCCAAGCCACAATAGGATTTCGGTTGACAGATTTTCTTCCGCCCTACCCGACAGTACTACATCTTGGCCTTTTTGTTATAGTTAAAGTTAATGTTTTAATTGCAATTGTCAAACACAATAAGTGTGCATAGTATAGTTGTTGTTCAAAACTTCTAAAGCAAGATAGCGCTCGCTATAAGCATACATACATGCGCGCGTATGCACAATCTACAAAAAGTTGATGAACCAACATTTTCTAAGAAATAAACGATGCAAAGATATAAACAAATTAAGCAACATAAAAAACAATTCTCAGAGAAAAACTGATATCACATTAAGCATCAATTAGCCAACTTACCTGGTACAACAAAAGGTCTGGGCCATTTTCGGGAGCTAGTCAATAATACAGTAATATTCTTCACCAAACGCCATAACTAATACAAGTCATTCGTTAGGCGTGACTAATCCTCTTTAAACATAAACCCATCGGCCATCGTGACATGCTGCATCATTCATGTCCGTTATTTTTCACCTCCCCTTCTTGAGGACGGTACAGTTGAGTAACTGAAATATCCAGACCAGAACCCAGCAAAAACTGATCCAATAACTATACGCTTTCGGCGACTGTTTTCAGAAACAATCTGCTTACGAGCCACGACAGCACTATGCATATATGTACCGACGAAGAACAATGGTACGTAGTTAGGATGTTAGCAATGACCCAAAAAGAAACAATGAAGTGCATGCATGTGCCCATGGGCATATTTGCATACCTCTCTATGGTTTTGGCCACCATGTCTTCTGTCAATGAGCTAATCTCTGTTTCTTTGATTTCATCTAGCAACATGTCCACCTGCGCATCAACAGAGATGTATTTTGGCTCTATGTGTGCGCTCCAATATTTAAACAGGAATTTCAGTCAAATCCAAAACCACATGAACGATTGCCATTGTTTTGATCCTTGGCTTGCAGTTTGCCATTCTGTCGTAAGTGGTTGATCATTTGCTCTTGTTTAATACATTATCCATCTGCCTCTCTATATTTCTTTTTTGGACTTGCCTCTCTTACACTCATATGTATTGGCATGTTCTAAGAGGCTGGGTTCATTTGCTTAAGCTTCGAGAGCTTCTAGAAGCAACTTCGAAAAGACAGCCCATTTGTCTCAACTTGTTTTTAAGAGCTTTAAGAAGCAGCTTTGAGATTTTTGAGAAGCAGGGGGTCAATAAATCAAAGTGTTCAGTTTTTAGAAACACAATTCTGTCTATGTGTGCTCCGTGTGCTGTATATATGGTTCATAAATTGCAACACATCGATTAAAAGCAACTTAATATATTTGAAATCCACAGCAACGCACGGGTACTCTGACTCAGCTAGTACTCAGAAATTTGGTTCAGCGCATAACTCCGCGCGCACTTGTAGACTAGTAGATATACACATGAATCAAATTCATTTATGTTCACTACACACGAATTGGACCAAATATTGTGGCTTCCAATTGTTCTCACGATCAGCAGGTTCCAAGAGAGTAAAGCCGAGTTTTTTTTCTTCTTATTTTTGCCCTAATACCCAACGATGCAACGCAATCCAGACTTAGAAGAAGGAAAGATGAGAGATGAAAGAACTAAAGGGCACCGCACCTGGTAGTTGCTTTTGTGCTTGTTGGAGAGATGGCGGCTGCTGCCCGTGAGCTCGTCGCCGCCGTGGGAGTAGCACCGCCTCGGCTGCGTGGGAACTGCTCTCGACGACGACACGCCTCGCCGGACGGCCCTCCCGGTCGCCATCGCCGATCACAGCAGCGTCGACGCCATGGTGATTGGCACGCACTTAGGGACTTAGGGTTTCGGTTTCACTTGTGACTTGTGTGCGCGGCCGGAACTCGATCATTGAGCTGAGAGGTGTTAAATGAGGAGTATTGCAGATAGCCCAAAAGCCCCTTTGTATTCGGGGAGATTTAATTTTTTGCCCCTCAATTGAGGGGGCAAATATTTCATGCCCCTCAATTGTGTTCTCTTTTATTATATGCCACAGGTACACCGAATTCTTTTATTTCTCGCCACTCCACCCCTTTAATGTCTTAAAAAATCATAAAAAATTTAAAACAATCTTTAAAAGTTCCAAAAAATCATAAAAAATCTGAAAAATTATAAAAATTCATAAATCTTAAAAAATCAGGTAAAAAACTAAAAAACCAAAAAATGATATAAAAAATCTGAAAAATCATAAAAAATTTAAAAATTAAAATAACTTAGGAAAACCATAAAAATAAAAATCATAAGAAACTCAAAAACTATTTGTAACCATTACACAACAGTAAAATTTTAAAGAATCATAAGTTACAAATTTAAATTTTACTGTGTAGCAAGGGTTACAGAAGGCTTCTGATTTTCTTAAGTTTTTTATTTTTTATGATTTTCCAAGTTATCTTGAATTTTTATGATTTTTTAGACTTTTTATGTTTTTTGTATTTTTTAGATTATTCTGAATTTTTAAAGATGTTTCTGATTTTTAAAAGTTTTTTGAATTTTATTTTTCGGATTTTTTACGATCTTTCAGAATTTTTAAATATTGTTTTGCATTTTTATGATTTTTTAAGGCATTAAAAGGGGTGGAGGGGCGAGAAATAAAAGAATTCGGTGTAACGGTAGCAAATAATAAAGGAGAACCCAATTGAGGGGCAAGAAGTATTTGCCCCCTCAATTGGGGGGCAAAAAATTAAATCTCCCATGTATTCGTGAGCCCAAGGCCCAGCTAGCGCACCTGAAAGCCCTTAGGAGAGACCTTATCTTTTTTTCTACGAAAGTTGGTTATATTAAAAAGAAAAGGTGCACTTTGCACACTTCACTATGGTTAAAGTTTGGTTTTGGCTCCATGATGATTCCCCAACCGCCCCTATATATACCCCCTCTAAAACACTAACCGTTCGGCTATATTTGCCTACCGGGCTCCATAAACTTCTTGTTGGAACATGACTATATCTTGCAATCACCTCGCTCACTCTCCACTTGGTACGTATCATGAACAAGCAGCCAGTTGTACCTTCTGCAATTTTGGTTTGAACCTTGCAAGAGCGAGTAAGACACATGTGAGAGTTTTTTTTCAATCCACCTGCCAGCACCTATTAGTTAATAGGGATAATTCTTTTTTTCTTATCTTCTGTTTTTATTACATAGCAATGACATAGTCACAAACAAGAGATATAGTTGTGAGAGACGGCGATGTCTTTCGTAAGCTCTTTCTAGAATTTAGTGGGGATCTCACGAGGAGGGACAAGTAACTCAAGGATGCCCTTTCCAAAGCAAGCTGAGATGCGGCCAAGAACAACTGAGAGATTAAGGATGATGTCGCTATAGTCTACAAAGATAGCCAGGAGAACTTTAAGAGACTAGATCATCGTATCTCATACCTTGCCGGTAGAGTTGTGAACATGGAGAACTAGCTTCCTCCCGAAGGACCAGAGAACGAAGAAGTGGATCATGTAGATGAAGAGTCTAATGAGACCAATGGTCAAAATGGAGCACTACAGAATGACGCTGATGTGCATTGTGTTTCTCAAGACGTACGACTATAGGCACGCCGGTACCGTAATCGATAAGGTATGGAAGGTAATCATGAGAACAATATTAACCTTAACAATCGCAATGATGATCATTTTGGTAAGGTTAAGTTTACCCAACCTTCTTTTTCTGGTTTATATGATGCATAAACATACTTAGATTGGGAAATGATCGTTGAACAAAATATTAACTTCAACCTAGTACCTGAAAATCATAGAGTGAGGCAAGCCACTAGCGAATTTAATGATTTTCCAATAATTTGGTGGAACGAACTAGGAAAAACTAACATACAGCCAGAAACTTGGGATATGTTGAAGCGACACATGCGAGCTATATCCCCCCTAATTCAAACGTTACTTGGGTAAATAGTTGCAATGCCTAGATCAAGGTAGCAAGCCACTTGAGGAGTACATCAAGAGCTTCATATAGGTAAGTTACGTGAGGTAAAGGAGAGGATGATGAGAATAAAATGGCTCGTTTTTATGGAGGGTTAAGGCGTGAGATCCAGTATATTATTGATTGTAAAGAATATAACTATCAATATATTATCCCAGCTTGTTGTTTTGGCAAAAAAAAGAAAGAATAGCATGGAAGACAACAACAGTCAAGGGGTAATTTTGGTCGCACCTTCACACAAAGTCAGACTTCGATGCCAACGCCATCCAAATCAGCTCCACTTCCAGCTTCTCGGTCTACTACCTCCTTTACAAGTAGCGCGCATTCGGCGGCACCAGCACATCCACCACGTATTTCCGAGGTGAGCTAAGCTTTCTAATGTAAAAGCACCAACAATGACGTCATCCATTGTTTTTTTCCACGGGTTGCACGACTGGTATTGTATGCCACCGCTGCAAAGGAATGGGACATGTTATAAATGATTGTCCAAGTCAACGAACTTAAATTGCGACGGACAATGGTGAGTACAATAATGTGTCTGATTTAGAATACGAATGTGCTCTTGCAGCTAACCTCGTTGGACATAATAAAGAGAAGAAGCTGATGTTGACTTTGAGGAGACACTCGGCAAGGATGACATAGAGAATTACATGAGCATAATTGTGCAGCGAGTGATGAGAACTCAAATGGAGCAAGCGGAAATGATACAACGCCATAACTTGTTTAAGCTTTTCTTCATTGTCAACAATCGTCGTGTCGTGTCGTCATTATTGATAGTGGAAGCTGTGATAACTTGAACAGTTTATATTTGGTAAAGAAGCTTGGCTTGGCCACATGATCGTGTCAACACCCATATCATATTCAATGGTTCAACGATAGTGGTAAGGTAAGGTTAACATATTCACTTTTCCATTGGTATATACCATGTTTTTGCTGAATTTGATGTAGTGCATATGCAAGCATGTTCACTTTTATTAGGTCGTCGATGGAAATTTGATACAGATGCCACTCATCATGGTAGAAGTAATAAATACACTCACTTTTGCTTCCTATGACACATAAAGAAATCTTGCAATGTGATAAAGAAAGAGCTGCAGATGAGAAGAAACAAAATGCATTTGAATCTGAAAATCAGCATGTAGATAAAACCATTTTTTCTCGTAGAAAAGATATGTAAGTGTCAATTTCTAGGTCAAAGGGAATTAAGTGGAAAGGGGATGTTTTGCTTGCCACACAGTTAACAATGATGTGTCATGCTATGCTCTTATTTGCAAAGAGACTTTGTTTTCATTTGACAATATGCCTAGCTATCTCTACGCCTGTTGGTGTCACCAACCCTTTGCAGGAGTATGACGATGTCTTCCTTGCTGAGATACCTCCAGGGCTGCCACCTATTCGAGAAATTGAGCACCAGATTGACTTGATATCGAGAGAGACGTCGCCAAGCTTCCGCTACATACGAAACGCTATTTCATATGACGTTGTTCCAGGTTCGTGCTTGATAACGGTGACTGCGCAGCACCGTGTAGGGCACCGGTCATCATGCTATGTGAGTCTTCATCATGGACGTCCTCGGTACCAACTGTCGCACAGCTCCTGCCATTCTGCCAAGAACAAAATAATCATCAAGACAGAAGAAGCCTGCAAGAGTGATGGACGATCCATCTCTGAATATATACTTCATTACTTGTAGGTGTGCCAACTTGTGCTGTCACACCCAGAACACAAACTAAAACCGCTTGGATATATATGTTGGAATCAAAGCACAACCACAATCCAAAGTACCAAACCATGTGACATATGGGGCCAAGCATGCTTTGCATCCAGCATCCATGGCATTAGTTCCCCGGTTTTGCTTAAACCCAGGCGACTGGGCTCGCCGCCGCGGCCGTCGACGGGTGGGCCCGGCGCGCGCGCGCGTGCGCCCAGTCGCCTGGGCTGGAGTCACGCCCTTAGTTCCCACTGTATCATTCTATCTGTGTTGGTGCTCCAGGGTCCATGCATGAGCCGGCAGCGGCATCGGCAGCGACATGCTGGCCAAAATTGCCAACTCGTTGGGGGTGCCAGGGACGTAGGGGGGAAAGAATCGATGATTTGATTGATCAGCTCGATCTTACCTACCTAGCTATTACTCAGCTGGTTCATTAGGGCAAATTATGGTTGTGTTTAAAGACTTTTCAAAATCTTGATTAGGAGTAGTTTGGAGGAGGCAGCAGTAGCACGACATATTTGACTTGGCATGCATCATCCGATCGTCATGAGACAGGAGAGCTCGATCGACTTAATTAAGACCAGTTTATAATGTAGGGTTGTTTGCCACACGTGTGTGTGTATTGTTTTTATCACCGTCGTTAATTAGGATGGATAGCTGAGCTTAATTGAGAGTAGGTTAATAAAGATAAACCATTGTCATTTGTCATTTATTGAACCAGAAATGATTTCTTGAGACATGAGCAACAACAGTTAGATTGAATTTCTATGCATCGTGTGGTTATTTCTAATCAGACCATTCATATACGTTTGTACTCTGATGAATTTTAAAGAATGGTAATACGTTTGTACTCTGATCAATCAAATCATCGATCCCTTCCCCCACCAAAATTGGCAGCGACCTATCTTGAAAAATAAGCTATTTTGTACACAGGGACGAAGGATGCCAGAAACTGTCATTTTTGATCGAAATGCACCACTGTACCTACTATTTATTGCCCATACCATAAGGCCATCTCTATAAGTGGTGGTGGCAGCAGATGATGGCCGGAGATCATCTTCCCGGCCGGTGTTCTGCACTGCCACTGCGCTTTCTCTCATGCCGTCGCCGTCGCTTCCCGACGATGGCGGCCAGCTGCTGCGGTCGAGGAAGGTGTGCGTGGTCGGCGCCGGCATGGCCGGGCTAGCGGCGGCGCGGGAGCTTCGACGGGAGGGCCACGGCGTGACGGTGCTGGAGAAGAACAGTGACGTCGGCGGGCAGTGGCTGTACGACCCCGCCGTCGACGCCGGCGACCCGCTCGGCACGGCAACGCCGGTGAGCGTGCACAGCGGCATCTACGCCAACCTCCGGCTGCTCAGCAGCCGGCAGGTGATGGGCTTCTCCGACTTCCAGTTCCTGCCCAGGCCAGGCGGCGGACGAGACCCGCGCCGCTTCCCCGGCCACCGCGAGGTGTACCTCTACCTCAAGGACTTCGCCGACGAGTTCAAGCTCATGGACGTCGTCAGGCTCAACACCAAGGTCCTGCGCGTTGCCATGGAGCTCGCCGCCGGCGACGGCGACGTGCCGAAGTGGGTGGTGAGATCCACACACCATGGCGAGACCAAGGAGGAGGCGTTCGACGCCGTCGTGGTGGCCACCGGCCACTACTCGCAGCCATGGCTGCCCAGCATCAAAGGTAGGATCTTCTTCCTCGCCTCGCAGTGATCTGATGTTGATCTCCATGTTCATTCTGGAGCTGGAGCTTGGTCAGGAATGGAGGGATGGCGGCGTCGGCAGCTGCACAGCCATTCGTACCGTGTCCCGGATCCATTTCGCGGCGAGGTGGTGGTCATCGTCGGCTGCGGCGACAGCGGCAAGGACATCGCGCTGGACGTCTGCGGTGTGGCCAAGGAGGTGCTCATGTCCGCCAAGTCGCCAGAGCAGGCACTGACGCCGGCGATGTCGAAGATGCTCGCCAACCACGCCAACGTCCGCCTGCGCCCGCAGATCGACCGCCTGCGCGACGACGGCGAGGTGCTGTTCGCCGACGGCAGCAGCGCCGTCGCCGACACCGTCATGTACTGCACCGGGTACACCTACTCGTTCCCCTTCCTGGACACTGGCGGCGCCGTCACCGTCGACGACAACCGCGTGGGGCCGCTGTTCGAGCACGTCTTCCCGCCGTCTCTGGCGCCGTGGCTCTCCTTCGTCGGCATCCAGAGGAAGGTGTTCGCTCCGTGGTTCTTCCAGGCGCAGGCGCAGTGGGTGGCGCAGGTGCTGTCCGGCCGGCGGTCGCTGCCGCCGGAGGCGGAGATGGTGCAGTGGGTGGAGGAGCTGTACGGCGTCATGGAGCTCGCCGGCGTGCCCAAGAAGCACACCCACGAAGTCGGCGGCGACGAACCTCAGTCCGTCATTCAGGTACGTGCGTGGACCACCGACGTTTCTAATCCATGCCTTTCCGACGATCTCTGCTCGCGTCTTGCAGGAAATCTCCGACTTCGTGGAGAAGAGGAGCGACATGCCGGCCATGGAGGGCTGGAAGATCGAGCTGGTGATCTCCACCTACCGGAACATGATGGAGGACATGGAGACCTTCCGCGACCGCGAAGACGGCGACAGCGACGACGTTCGCCGCGGCCTGCAGAGATGGCATGAAGCTCGAGATGGAGCTGCTACTAAGCTTCAGGCAGCTTGCCCTCGACTGAACTAATTGATTTGGTGTGGTCAAAAAAATTGTACTAATTGCTCGGCCCATTTGGAATAAAAGATGCTTTAATATGGTGAGAAAACAGAATGTTTTGCTTGTCCATTTCATACGTGTGATGAATAAAAAATGTGCAATATTTAGACCGATGGATTGAGCCATGGTGCTATGGCCTTGTTCTCTTCAGACTTCAGCGTACCATTGCGTTGGTATATTACTGTACCAAATTTAAGAGCTCTCGAAAAGAGCTCTAAAGATTATTAAAAAAATAATTAAAAACTAGTTTTAGGATATTTGGAATTACTACTAAAAGCCACGAAAAAATCGTTACAAATTATTATAACATATAAGTTATATAAAATAACAAAATTTGCTACAGTAATACGCAACGACACTGAAAAGAACAAGTCCTATATGAAAGCAGCACATGTGTGGCTAGCTGTGTACTCCTAGTTTGGAAAACATTATGTTTTAGATACGTTCTAAATCAAAAAAATTTAAATTTTGTCTTTAAATTTTGAATTATTTGGATTAGGCGCCACACGAAAGGTTAGACGTATTGTCATATTTTTTACATATTCTATAAATAAATTGCATATGTAATTAGTGATCAAATTTGTATTTCTAAGACCATGTCATATATGAAAAATTCATCTTTTCAAGAACTAGAGAGAGTATGTGGTATCGCTACTTCTCCATGCTAACCATACCCTCAATACTACTTTCGTGGTTTCAATATTCAAAATGTCATGTTTTATTATCACGGAGCCACGAGGGAGTATGCGTCACAACTACTATTTGGGACGCTTTGTTTGAGATATAAAAAAAAGGTGCCCAATCGCTAGTGAGAAAAAAAAATGTGGGCATGCCAATGCACCGAAATATGCAAATAGAAGAGCATGCTCTTTACTAATATTGCTGGCAAGATATATGATTCCCATTATTTTGCGTTGCATAGCATGTAAAAAGACAATCTTGAGTAGACGATATGGATTTCTAGGATCATGGGGTCTCGAGAGATCATATGTATGAGAAATAGTAGAAAACCTCTGATTAAACTGTGCTTTGTCATGTTTCTCAATCTTCAACTGTGTATGCACTAAAAAATAATTATAAAATAATATAATGTTAGGGTCTTCAACAGAAATCATGGTCTAGCTGGACTATTCATCATGGAGAACAAAGTTCGAAATCTTTAGACGCAGCTGCTGCTGACTGCTAAGCTTCAGGCAGCTTGCTCTGAACTGAACCGAACCGATTGAAACAGAGAGGTGAACCGATTGAAACAGAGAGGTTGACGTGCATAATAATAACAATAATAAATAAAAGAGCCTTTCTACCTGGGCCTTTGCTTTCTCCATTCCTTAATTAGGGCATTGAATATATATGCGACCGGACACCAAGCATGATCAACAAACATATCTGTGTCAATGATTTGGTGTAGCTAAAAAAAACTGTTAATTGATTGACCCATTTGGAATAAAACATGCCTTGCTATAACGTGGTGAGAAAATAGAATAATTTGCTTGTCCATTTCATATATGTGATAAATAATAAATGTGCAATATTTAGACCGATGGATTGAGGGATTGATGGGTGAGATAGATGAGGAGTGTCTTTTACCAACAGTAGCACATGTGTGGCTAGGTATGAACTCCTCCCAGTTTTCGAAAACACGGTGCTATACACATGTTCTAAGTTAAAAGTTTCAAATTTTATCTATGAATTATCTTTTGAATTATTTGAATTGGGGACATAAAAGACATACATATAGATTCGTCTCGAATAACACTTCCATAATATCATAATTTATGTATTCTATAAATAAATTGCATTGGTAATTAATGATCCATTTGTATTTCAAATGCCGTGTCAATATCCAAAATATCTTATTTTCAAGAATTTGAGGGTGCACGTGGCATAGCTACTTCTTCATGCTAACTGTACTCAAGAGTCAAGACTTTACGCTGTAATTAAATTGTTTTCTTTGTGAAGGGTCATATACTTGGAGTTGTTCTGAGTTTGCTTCGGTGTGTAACCAGGGCATCGGTACACAGTATTAATTGTTACTTTAGTTGATGTTCGTAAAAAAAGGAAAGAAACAAAAAGGCAACATAATTTCAATCGAATAATATAACAAACGATATCGTTGGGATAGCCAGACCATTATTTTCAAAGCAGAGTTGTTTGCTTATTAAGATATTCTCTCTAAAAACTTTGTTGAAACAATATTGCTACAGAATGAAGCACTATTCTGAGCGGGAGCTACGGAATAGACCATCTGTCATCTGATTTGCGTGGATCTTAAAGTATATCAATTCACTTTGTTTTTCCCACTCACTCACACCCCCTATTTCCCTTAAAGTATACTAATCCATTTTGTGTTCCCCTCTCGCTCTCACATATGCCCCCATTTTCACCCAGATTCCCCACAGTCGCGGACCTCCATCGCCATGGTTCTTTGCCGCAGCACAAGCACACCAAACCACCCAGGTCGTGGCCACAAGCCGGCCGCTAACCTCTGGACGTCTTGCGCTACAGGTAGGTCGTCATGACCATTTATAGTAGAGATGCCCCCTATTTGTAGCGGACATCAAGATATGACTTCGACTATGACACTACCTTCCCCTACCTAATACAACGAGCCCACATAACCGACTTGTACACATATTCAACACCTAAGAGAGAGAGAGAGAAGGGGGGGGGGGAGACCCA
>SPJY01034155.1:958858-1077636 GCA_005191435.1 Raddia distichophylla | reverse complement strand
AATAATTTGCTTGTCCATTTCATATATGTGATAAATAATAAATGTGCAATATTTAGACCGATGGATTGAGGAATTGATGGGTGAGATAGATGAGGAGTCTCTTTTACCAACAGTAGCACATGTGTGGCTAGGTATGAACTCCTCCCAGTTTTCGAAAACACGGTGCTATACACATGTTCTAATTTAAAAGTTTCAAATTTTATCTATGAATTATCTTTTGAATTATTTGAATTGGGGACATAAAAGACATACATATAGATTCGTCTCGAATAACACTTCCATAATATCATAATTTATGTATTCTATAAATAAATTGCATTGGTAATTAATGATTCATTTGTCGTAATAACTTCGTATAGCATACATTATACGAAGTTATACGACCATTTCATACGTGTGATGAATAAAAAAATGTGCAATATTTAGACCGATGGATTGAGGAATTGATGGGTGAGATAGATGAGGAGTCTCTTTTACCAACAGTAGCACATGTGTGGCTAGGTATGAACTCCTCCCAGTTTTCGAAAACACGGTGCTATACACATGTTCTAAGTTAAAAGTTTCAAATTTTATCTATGAATTATCTTTTGAATTATTTGAATTGGGGACATAAAAGACATCGTAATAACTTCGTATAGCATACATTATACGAAGTTATACGACGAGCTGCATCGCTCCACCTACCGGAACATGATGGAGGACATGGAGACCTTCAGCGACCGCGAAGACGGCGACAGCGACGACGTTCGCCGCGGCCTGCAGAGATGGCGTGAAGCTCGAGATGGAGCTGCTGCTAAGCTTCAGGCAGCTTGCCCTCGACTGAACTAATTGATTTGGTGTGGCCGAAAGATTGTACTAATTGCTTGGCCCGTTTGGAATAAAAGATGCCTTAATATGGTGAGAGAACGGAATGTTTTGCCTGTCCATTTCATACGTGTGATGAATAAAAAAATGTGCAATATTTAGACCGATGGATTGAGCCATGGTGCTATATGAAAGCAGCACATGTGTGGTTAGCTATGTACTCCTAGTTTGGAAAACATTACGTTTTAGATACGTTCTAAATCAAAAAATTTAAATTTTATCTTTATATTTTGAATTATTTGGATTAGGCGCCACACTTTTTTTTATATTCTATAAATAAATTGCATATGTAATCAGTGATCAAATTTGTATTTCTAAGACCATGTCATATATGAAAAATTCATCTTTTCAAGAACTAGAGAGAGTATGTGGTATCGCTACTTCTCCATGCTAACCATACCCTCAATACTACTTTCGTGGTTTCAATATTCAAAATGTCATGTTTTATTATCACGGAGCCACGAGGGAGTATGCGTCACAACTACTATTTGGGACGCTTTGTTTGAGATATAAAAAAAAGGTGCCCAATCGCTAGTGAGAAAAAAAAATGTGGGCATGCCAATGCACCGAAATATGCAAATAGAAGAGCATGCTCTTTACTAATATTGCTGGCAAGATATATGATTCCCATTATTTTGCGTTGCATAGCATGTAAAAAGACAATCTTGAGTAGACGATATGGATTTCTAGGATCATGGGGTCTCGAGAGATCATATGCAAGAGAAATAGTTCGTATAACTTCGTATAATGTATGCTATACGAAGTTATTACGTGCTTTTGTTTGGTTGAGCTAAAATTGTCATTTTTATACAATCATTTAGTGTAACATTTTGTAAATTTTTTTTCAAAACTTGTAGGGTCTCTCAAAAAATAAAATTTAAGCCTTTCCGTGTGTTTAAAGGCCCACAACTTTTGTCTCAACAATAGAAGTGGCAAAACTCTCTCTCAGCTCTTTAACTCTGTATATTTGTAAATATTTCTTTTAATTTATATTTATACTGTAGGAGCCTCTCCTACAGTTTTCCTGATAATAAAAAAAAAGATTATCTCAGCCAAACCTAACAAAACCAAACTACAAATCAAAGAGGGCCTCTGTCTAGGTGTGCTCCGTGTGCTGTATGGTCCATAAATTGCAACATATTGATTGAAAGCACTACTTAATCTATTTGAAATCCACAGCAACGCACGGGCACTCTGACCCAGCTAGTATTAAAAAATTTGGTTCAGCGCATAACTCTGCACTTCTAGACTAGTAGATATACACATAAATCAAATTTATTTATGTTCACTACACACGGATTTGACCAAAGATTGTGGATTTCAATTGTTTTCATGGTTAGAAGGTTCCAAGAGAGGAAAACTGGGTTTTTTTTCTTCATACTTTTGCCCTAATACCCAACGCTACACCGCAATCCAGACTTAGAAGGTAGAAAGATGAGAGATGAAAGAACTGAAGGGCACCGCACCTGGTAGTTGCTTTTGTGCTTGTTGGAGAGATGGCGGCTGCTGCTCGTGAGCTCGTCGCCGCCGTGGAAGTAGCACCGCCTCGGCTGCGTGGGAACTGCCCTCGACGACGACACGCCTCGCCGGACTGCCCTCCCGGTCGCCATCGCCGATCGCAGCAGCGTCGACGCCATGGTGATTGGCACGCACTTAGGGACCTAGGGTTTCGGTTTCACTTACGTGCGCGGCCGGAGCTCGAGATCATTCAGCTGAGAGGTGTTAAATGAGACTAAAAAATGACAGCCCAAAAGTCCCTTTGTATTCGTGAGCCCAAGGCCCAGCTACCTGAAAGCCCTTAGGAAAATTAATTCTATTAAAACGGAACGCTGGTAGGACCGGAGGGCTAGAGATAGAGAGATGGTTTCTACAAAAAAGAAAAAAAGAAAAAGAAAGAGAGATGGTGCATATGCCTGGGGTCATTTTTTTAGTGGCCTATTAATCAAGAGGGAAATCACAGCTCCCTCCATTATGAAATAGTAGTCGTTTCGAACATTGACATGATTTTAAAAATATAACTTTGACCATAAAAAACTTTTAAATATTTATTTATAATGTATTGAAAATTATAATATCATGAAAGTTTTTGAAGTTGAAACTATCTATATGATTTTTATGTTCTCATTCATAATAGTTAAAAGTTCTCTATGGATAAAGTTTTAAAAGTTGGACTTAGAACAAATATAAAGCGACTACTATTATTTCATAACGGAGGGAGTAATATACATAGAGGACTTGCATTCTATGGGAGGTTAAGGCGGAGCCGCAGGGTGTCAGAAATTTGGGTGTTGTATCAAATGAAGCTTTTGCACAAAATTATTTCCTCTTAAATCAATTTTGTCCAAAAACAATTAAAGTACTTCCAACATATAAATGGATGGTTTAAGCTAGGATTCTGCTGATTTTAAAAACTAGAATATACATGTCTATTATATATAGTCACGTTGGCCGACGAAGTCACCATGTTAATTCTAAAATAATAAAAGCTATGCTAATAAAAAAAAAAAGAAAGGTTTGCCCCGTTGATTGTTGTGAGTCTAGATTATAACATATTAGATTAAAAGGAATTCATATCAAATAAAAAAATAGAATAAAAATAATAGAAATAAGAATCCATAATAGATTGAAAAAATCACATGAGTTAAGCATGAGCCATATTAAACATGCTATGAGTCGATAAATCAAAGGACCAACCGAGCCTATTTTTTATAAATCATTTGACTATGTTTTTTTTTTGACATTGTGGCCTTTTGATACGGTTTTGATCAAAGTCAATAGGATAAACACTCTCAAATCTATTTCTAGTTGTTGGTCTATTCAAAATGTGAAAAAAAAAAGTCAAGTACGATTTTTTCCAAAAAAAAAAACATATTAAGCACGCACAATTATAGGAGAGATGTTATTCCATATTTTCCTCGCCCATCAATGGAAAAGGCGAAGCAAAACTTAGTATGGCTTACGTGGAAAATAAGCCCATAATTCCACAGATAAAATTGCGGCGTAGGTATTTAAAACACCTTAATATTGGATTGTTTTTCGCAACCGCCTCAAGTTCACGTCGTCTCATATATTCTCATCTCCCATGTAAACCCCCCCAAGAAACCCCACCGCCGCTGCCGAGATGGCCGCCACCGCCGCTGCCGAGATGGCCGCCACCGCCGTCTCCACCCGCCTCCGCTGCTCCACGGAGACACACGAGGCCTACATCGTCCGCATGGCCAACCGGCGGTTTGTTGCCCTCGTCACCCCGAGAACCACGGCTGCGCGCGGCGCTGGATCGGCACGACCCGCTGGATCAACGGCGGCCGTATCCACTCCGGCCACCTTGTCATCGGCGGTAATAACTCGGATAGTTTAGATTTGGTAAAGAAGCTTAGCTTGGCCACATGATCATGTCAACACCCATATCATATTCAATGGTTCAATGGTAAGGTAAGGTTAACACAAACCGAAAGGATTCGCTTTTCCATTGGTATATACCATGTTTTGCTGAATTTGATGCAGTGTAATGTTCACTTTTATTAGGTCGTCGATGGAAATTTGATACAGATGCCACTCATCATGGTAGAAGTAATGAATACACATTCATGCACAAAGAAAAGATGATCACTTTGCTTCATATGACGCATAAAGAAATCTTTCAATGTGATAAAAGAAAGAGCTGCAGATGAGAAGAAACAAAGTGCATTTGAATCTGAAAATCAGCTTGTGGATAAAACCATTTTTCCTCGTAGAAAAGATAAGTGTCAAGTTCTAGGTCAAAGGGAATTAAGTGGAAAAGAAATGTTTTGCTTGTCACAAAGTTTGATCTCGCTGAAGTTAACAATGATGTGTCATGATATGCTCTTATTCGCAAAGAGACTTTGTTTTCATTTGACGATATGCTTATCTCTATACCTGCTGGTGTCACTAACTTTTTATAGGAGTATGATGATGTATTCCATACTGAGATACCTCCGGGGCTGCCACCTATTCGAGGAATTGAGCACCAGATTAACTTGATATCGCGAGAGACGTTGCTAAACTTCCGCTACAGATGAAACGCCATTTCATATGACATTGTTCTAGCTTCGTGCTTGATAAAGGTGACTGCACAGCGCCGCATGGGGCACCGGCCGTCATGTTATGTGGGTCGTCGTCATGGCTCACCGGGCTCGGCCGGGTGGTGACGTATGCAACGAAATTCAAGCACAGATTATAATCTACTAGTTAATCGATGCGCAAAACAATACCTTTGTGGGGTATCGACTCGTTTGCTATCTTGAAAAATTTCTCATGATGTACCCGACAGGTTTCCCTGGCGTTTCACCGCAGATGGCTCTTTCTCTGTCAAATCGGCCTACCTGTTGCAGTTTGCAGGTCGCGTATCACAACCAGGTCTACAGCAGGTCTGGGAGCTTTGGGCGCCGTCCAAGTGCAAATTCTTTCTTTGGACGCTACTGCACAAAAGGATCTTCACAGCTGACGCCCTACTTTGTCGCCAATTGCCAAATGATTACTTCTGCCCCTGTGCAGGCGTAACTTGGAAACGCCCGAGCATCTCTTCCTGCAGTGCGATTTCACCTGCGAAGTCTGGACGCGGGTGGCTGACCTTCTCAGTACTCCGCGCCTTAACCCAATGAGTTGGTCTCACACTAGCGCCATCCAAACCTGGTGGTCGGTCGACATTCTTCAAGGCGGGCCTCCTAAGGGTGTCCTCTCAGCCGCCTCCGCCACAATCTGGATGATTTGGCTTGAGCGAAACAACCGGATTTTCAACCAGACTACTAGGCCAGTCTCTGTCCTTTTTACCTCGCTAACTGATGACCTGCGTCTATGGGAGGCCGCAGGAGCCCCTTTTGTAATAGGGTAGTCTTTTTTTCTTTGTGCCCAGCGGGGGAGGGGCCTGTTTGTTTTCCCCCCCACTCTGTACTCTCCCTTCTACTTTTGATCAATACAAGGTAGCTCCCCTGCCCCTTTGTTCAAAAAAAAAAAAAGCTATTATGTACACAGGGGAGAAGGATGCCACAAGAACGCCCATTGTCATTTTTGATCGAAATGCACCACTGTACCTACTACTGGACGTTTGCAGCGTGGCCAAGGAGGTGCTCCTCTCCGCCAAGTTGACAGAGAAGGCACTGACGTCGGCGATGTCGAAGATGCTCGCCAACCACGCCAACGTCCGCCTGCGCCCGCAGATCGAGTGCCTGCGCGACGACGGCGAGGTGGTGTTCGCCGACGGCAGCAGTGCCGTCACCGACAACGTCATATACTGCACCGGGTACACCTACTCGTTCCCCTTCCTGGACACTGGCGGCGCCGTCACCGTCGACGACAACCGCGTGGGGCCGCTGTTCGAGCACGTCTTCCCGCCGTCTCTGGCACCGTGGCTCTCCTTCGTCGGCATCCCGAGCAGGGGCGGATCCACAATGGTGGCAATGTGGGCCACGGCCCCACCTCAAATTTTGGAGCTCTTTTATATCTAGGATGGAGTATACATATTCAACCCAGTAGGTGGGGCAAAACCCAGCTATGGCCCAACTGTGAACTGCCCAACAGCCCAAGGAACAAACTGTAATTGATGGATGAATTTAGTGAATAAAATTGTAATTTATTATTCTTTCTTAATATAGTAAGAGATGACGAGGTTTTTAGTTGGGAGACCATTTAATCTGGATGAAATTGTTGTGGATCCTAGACTAGTTTGTGTTATCTTTTGACGAATTGTTGTCGGTACACAAACGACGGTTCTAGTCTTGCCCCACCTATATTTTCATCCTGCGTCCGCCACTGATCCCGAGGAAGCTGTTCGCTCCGTGGTTCTTCCAGGCGGCCATGGAGGGTTGGAAGATCGAGCTGCATCGCTCCACCTACCGGAACATGATGGAGGACATGGAGACCTTCAGCGACCGCGAAGACGGCGACAGCGACGACGTTCGCCGCGGCCTGCAGAGATGGCGTGAAGCTCGAGATGGAGCTGCTGCTAAGCTTCAGGCAGCTTGCCCTCGACTGAACTAATTGATTTGGTGTGGCCGAAAGATTGTACTAATTGCTTGGCCCGTTTGGAATAAAAGATGCCTTAATATGGTGAGAGAACGGAATGTTTTGCCTGTCCATTTCATACGTGTGATGAATAAAAAAATGTGCAATATTTAGACCGATGGATTGAGCCATGGTGCTATATGAAAGCAGCACATGTGTGGTTAGCTATGTACTCCTAGTTTGGAAAACATTACGTTTTAGATACGTTCTAAATCAAAAAATTTAAATTTTATCTTTATATTTTGAATTATTTGGATTAGGCGCCACACTTTTTTTTATATTCTATAAATAAATTGCATATGTAATCAGTGATCAAATTTGTATTTCTAAGACCATGTCATATATGAAAAATTCATCTTTTCAAGAACTAGAGAGAGTATGTGGTATCGCTACTTCTCCATGCTAACCATACCCTCAATACTACTTTCGTGGTTTCAATATTCAAAATGTCATGTTTTATTATCACGGAGCCACGAGGGAGTATGCGTCACAACTACTATTTGGGACGCTTTGTTTGAGATATAAAAAAAAGGTGCCCAATCGCTAGTGAGAAAAAAAAATGTGGGCATGCCAATGCACCGAAATATGCAAATAGAAGAGCATGCTCTTTACTAATATTGCTGGCAAGATATATGATTCCCATTATTTTGCGTTGCATAGCATGTAAAAAGACAATCTTGAGTAGACGATATGGATTTCTAGGATCATGGGGTCTCGAGAGATCATATGCAAGAGAAATAGTAGAAAACCTCTGATTAAACTGTGCTTTGTCATGTTTCTCAATCTTCAACTGTGTATGCACTAAAAAATAATTATAAAATAATATAATGTTAGGGTCTTCAACAGAAATCATGGTCTAGCTGGACTATTCATCATGGAGAACAAAGTTCGAAATCTTTAGACGCAGCTGCTGCTGACTGCTAAGCTTCAGGCAGCTTGCTCTGAACTGAACCGAACCGATTGAAACAGAGAGGTGAACCGATTGAAACAGAGAGGTTGACGTGCATAATAATAACAATAATAAATAAAAGAGCCTTTCTACCTGGGCCTTTGCTTTCTCCATTCCTTAATTAGGGCATTGAATATATATGCGACCGGACACCAAGCATGATAAACAAACATATCTGTGTCAATGATTTGGTGTAGCTAAAAAAAACTGTTAATTGATTGACCCATTTGGAATAAAACATGCCTTGCTATAACGTGGTGAGAAAATAGAATAATTTGCTTGTCCATTTCATATATGTGATAAATAATAAATGTGCAATATTTAGACCGATGGATTGAGGGATTGATGGGTGAGATAGATGAGGAGTGTCTTTTACCAACAGTAGCACATGTGTGGCTAGGTATGAACTCCTCCCAGTTTTCGAAAACACGGTGCTATACACATGTTCTAATTTAAAAGTTTCAAATTTTATCTATGAATTATCTTTTGAATTATTTGAATTGGGGACATAAAAGACATACATATAGATTCGTCTCGAATAACACTTCCATAATATCATAATTTATGTATTCTATAAATAAATTGCATTGGTAATTAATGATTCATTTTCAAGGCCATCCTGGGCCAGAAGGGCTCCCTCCAGGTTGGCACGTGGTTTGAAGCTCCAACGAGCGGGCTGCACCCTGCACTGCACGCGATAAAAAAAAAATTTCTGCGCGAGGGCGGAGGCCGGATTCGAGCGCGGGTCTTCGGAACGAGGGCTTGCTTAGCTAGCCAGGAGAGCAAATCGGTACGAGGGCTTGCGCGATGGCGGAGTTGTTCTGAGTTTGCTTCGGTGTGTAACCAGGGCATCGGTACGCATTATTAATTGTTACTTTAGTTGATGTTCGTATAAAAAGAAAAGAAACAATAAGACAACATAATTTCAATCGAATAATATATATAACAAACGATACCGTTGGGATAGCTAGACCATTGTTTTCAAAGCAGAGTTGTTTGCTTGTTAAGATATTCTCTCTAAAAACTTTGTTGATACAGTGTTGCTATAGAACAAAGCGCTAGTCTGAGTGGAAGCTATGGAATAAACTGTCTGCCACGAAGCACTATTTTGAGCGGAAGCGACGGAATAGACCGTCTGCCATCTGATTTGCGTGGATCTTAAAGTATATCAATTCACTTTGTTTTTCCCACTCACTCACACCCCCCTATTTCCCTTAAAGTATACTAATCCATTTTGTGTTCCCCTCTCGCTCTCACATATGCTCCCATTTTCACCCAGATTCCCCACACTCGCGGCCCTCCATCGCCATGGTTCTTTGCCGCAGCACAAGCACACTGAACCACCCAGGTTGTGGCCACAAGCCGACCGCTAACCTCTGGGCGTCTTGCGCTGCAACTAGGTTGTCATGACCATTTATAGTAGAGATGCCCCCTATTTGTAGTAGAGATCAGGATATGACTTCGACTTTGACACTACCATCCCCTGCCTAATACAACGAGCCCACGTAACCGACTTGTACACATATTCAACACCTAAGAGAGAGAGAGAGAAGGGGGGGGGGGAGACCCAACAATGCGGAGAAGCATGACTATGTGAGTCGGTAGAAATGGTGGGATTGATTCGACAACGATGCTATGATATGGGTTGCTCCGGTGGCGGTACTATGGCTGGGGATTTCTTTGGTTGTGACACTAGAGAAAGGGGTGGGGGGAGACGGGAATCCAAGAAGGGGAGTCAGGGCATATAGGCATGGGCTAAGGAAGGAGGGGTAATGTAGTAATTCACATGATATATTTTGATTAAAAATAGAAAAGTATAATAAAATTGAACAAACGGGAAAAAAGGAACAGTGCATTTTCTAGTGCTATTAAAGAGCTTCGTTTCGCTTTTAACGGTAGAAGACAAGACACTCTTTTGATGGAAGGAAATTTCGTGGCACCGGGTGCCACAGTGGCACTCGGAGAGAGATAGAGAGAGGGAAGAGAGAGGAGATAGAGAGAGAAAGGGAGGAGATAGAGAGAGAGGAGAAGAGAGATAGAGAGAAAAAGGGATGCCACATTCCCTTGCGTGGCATAGGGTGCCACGAAATTTTTTTCGTCTTTTGATGTGGTCAATTCTATTTTCCCTAGATAATTTACTGCCCGTTGTCAGGCGCCTGTCACAGACTTGCAGTCCTCCAAAGTCACCTTGCTATCCATCAAACATTCTTGCATTTTTAATCAACTAAAATACGAGTCAATGGAGGATTTGTTATTGCAAATACATCCATATATATATATATAGGGAGTGGTTGCTGCCCAGTCGCCTGGGCACGCGCACGCCTCGATCGGGCCCAGCCACCGGCGAGCGCGCAGCGCGACCCAGGCGACTAGGTTTAAGCAAAACCGATATATATACGACGACTTGCCACTCGGAGAAAAATTCTGAGCATATATGCTTGTTGGTTTATCATGGCTCGCCAATTATATATCCAGTGACTGAGTGACATATTAATCCCCAAAGAAGCTAAGTGCCTTGGAGCAAAATCTCAAAACAAAAATGGGCCTCATTTGTTCTGCAGCTAAGCTAGTCAGTTCAGCTCGAAGCCATGACTTCTACAGCAGCTTCAAAAGACAAGCCGATATAACCGAGGAGAATTATGTATATATATTTCTCTTGATACCAATCGAAGAGCGAAAACTTGATCTGCAAAAGAAAAACGCACCTATGTAAGCATGAGGGCTCAATTTCAGTGGACCATACACGCAGTTGTTATGCGCATGCGCTACCCCGCCCTGGCCATGTTGTCTGAGCTAGAGCTTGACCAGCTGCCCGACCATCCTACGCCGCAACTCCCTCCTCCTCGTGCTTCTCATGGCCCAAGTTTGGTGGCCGACTTCTAACCATAACGCTACCGTCCTCTGGTGTCCCCCCCCCCCCCCCCCCTCTCTCTCTCTCTCTCTCTCCCCCTTCATTCGTATGAGGCAATGAGGTACGGGAAGGCCATGGGCGGTCGAAGGTGGCATTGGCGCCTGGTCACAAGAAGGGAGGGAGAAAGTTGGAGCTTGTGTGGGAATTGGATGTTTTTGAGAGGAGAAATGTGTATGCACTTGTACAAATAGGTCTCAAACCTATCTTAGCCATTGGTTGCATACTGGGATGCATGCACCACCCTACCTTCTTTCTCGTGGTATTTAAAAAAACACTCGAGAAATTTTTAGAAAAAACGATCAAGTCTTTCTTCCGATCCTCCTCCTCCCCCTCCAATGTCCTTTGTATCAATGTACACCATCACCCTCGTAGGCCGCCACAATGGTTGTCCACTTGTCCGTGTCGCATGTTGTTGTTCTCTAAAAAAAGTGACTACCATCGATTCACCACCGAAAAGAACTAGACTAGCATCTTTGCTAGGCTAGCAATGACACTCGATCCACGAGGCATTGTCCGAGTGCGTCAATGCAACAACCGAAGAGAAGAGGCAATGAGCAACCTCTCCAAGCAAAAACCACGTAGGGGTCTCCAACTCTCGATACCGACTCGATCATAATCTCTCCATCCATTCAAATGATTTTCAATTGGTTTTATCAACATCACATTGTTTCTCGTTTTCTATTGTTGAAACCAAGACGAGAGAGCGACAATTGTCAAGCAACCACCCGATCGAGATGAGACCGTCAACACTGGAAGATATTTGTCAAACAAATAGGGGAAGATATTTGTATTGCCGGCCATAAGTGGTGGCCATAGATCATCTCCCTTCCCCGCCGGTGCTCGACTGGCTCATGTCGCTGCTTCCCGGAGACGACGGCTGGCTGCGGCTGTCGAGGAAGGTGTGCGTGGTCGGCGCCGGCATGGCCGGGCTGGCGGCGGCGCGGGAGCTTCGCCGGGAGGGCCACGCCTTGACGGTGCTGGAGCAGAATGCCGACGTCGGCGGGCAGTGGCTGTACGACCCCGACGTCGACGACGGCGACACGCTCGGCAAGGCGGCGCCGGTGAGGGTGCACAGCGGCATCTACGCCTCCCTCCGGCTGCTCAGCGCCCGCGAGGTCATGGGCTTCTCCGACTATCAGTTCCTGCCCGGGCAAGGCCGCCGCCGCGACCCGCGCCGTTTCCCCGGCCACCGCGAGGTGTTCCACTACCTCAAGGACTTCGCCGACGAATTCAACCTCATGGACGTCGTCAGGCTCAACACCAGGGTCCAGCGCGTCGCCATGGATCTCGCCGCCGGCGACGGCGACAGCGAGGTGCCGAAGTGGGTGGTGACAGCCATACACGTCGGCGAGGAGAGGGAGGAAGTGTTCGACGCCGTCGTGGTGGCCACTGGCCACCGGCCACTACTCGCAGCCATGGCTGCCCAGCATAGAAGGTACTCCTATATGGGTAGCTAATAACTCTGTTTCCCCAGCGATGTCTTGTTTGTGAGCTCGAATTTGATCAGGAATGGAGGGATGGCGGCGGCGGCGGCTGCACAGCCACTCGTACCGCGTCCCGGACACCTTCCGCGGCGAGGTGGTGGTGATCGTCGGTTGCGGCGACAGCGGCAAGGACATCGCGCTGGACCTCTGCGGCGTCGCCAAGGAGGTGCACCTCGCCGCCAAGTCGCCGGAGGAGGCCGCGACGCCGGCGATGTCCAAGATGCTCGCCAACCACGCGAACATTCGCCTGCGCCCGCAGATCAAGCGCCTGCGGAACGACGGCGAGGTGGTGTTCGCCGACGGCAGCAGCGCCTTCGCCGACACCGTCATGTACTGCACCGGGTACACCTACTCGTTCCCCTTCCTGGACACGGGCGGCGCCGTCACCGTCGACGACAACCGCGTGGGGCCGCTGTTCGAGCACGTCTTCCCGCCGTCGCTGGCGCCGTGGCTCTCCTTCGTCGGCATCAAGATCAAGACGATAGTGCCGTGGTTCTTCGAGGCGCAGGCGAGGTGGGTGGCGCAGGTGCTGTCCGGCCGGCGGGCGCTGCCGCCGGAGGCGGAGATGGTGCGGTGGGTGGAGGAGCTGTATGGCGCCATGGAGCTCGATCGCCGGCGTGCCCAAGAAGCACACCCACGACATGCGGGGCATCGAGCCTCCGGTATGCGCACACATCGGCATGATCCTATCATCTCATCAAGCATTCTAGCCTTGATAATGGTGGATTTGATCGAGCTGCATTTCCGCCATGATCGACAACACAGTATGAGTTCGGGGAGAAGTACTGCGACTTCCCGCGCATCGAGGGTTGGAAGGGGGAGCTGCTCGTCTCCGTCATCCGGAACATGATGGAGGACGTGGAGACCTTCCGCGACCACGGCGGCGGCGACTACGACAGCGACAACGTTCGCGACGGCCTGCGGAGATGGCATGCCCTATCTTGTGCTGCACCGGTCATGCAGGAATAAAGGGAAAAGGCCCTTGACCCAGCTTGTTGCTGGAATGAACTGGAGGCATTGCCAGTTGGTACCTTATGTTTTTTTTTTAAAAAAAAACACATATCTCTGCCCATGATTTGGTGTGTTGCTCTCCTCGATACTTGTTTGTAGTTACTCAATGCTTCGTTTATCCTCTAGCTGAGTGCATTGCAAAATAATAAAATAAAATAACAATGTGTGCTTTACATTGTGTTATATTCTATTCTATTTGTACAAAATAAAGTACAACCTACTAATATAAACACGATGATTCCATATATTTTGAGTTAATGGAAGGCTTCGTAAAATGTAATGCATCAAAATAATAAAGCAAGTAAAGTAAATAAAAAGCATGTTAATACGTGTTTGGATCATTGAATTGAAATGTTTGGAATACAACTGAAAGCCGACTTACCATGGTCGATCGTCACCTCCACCACCGCTACAATAGTTATTGTAATAGCATAGATGTTTGATCTATCTACGTGGATCTACAAAAATATAGCTCTGAGTGCCTTTTTTTTCTTTATCTCTTAGCCTCTCATAAAACATAGAAACCATTTGTTGTATAATCAATGACCATATTGTGCTTGATAAACATAAATACAATATCTCTATGTATGTAATTATCATAACTCCGAGAGAATACTGACTAAAAAATGAACATTAATTGCATGTAAGTATGATGATCGGGATGAGATACTTTCAACTGTGTCACAACCTAAAAGTTGTTGTCATTCTTTTCATCAATAAGAATGTATGGAAATTTAGTAATAGTCTTTGAGTTGCTTAAGTTCCTTTTGGACTTTTTTTGCTTGCCCATGCACCGACTATACACCAAAGCGATTCAGAAACAATTAACCACAGTATCTGAATCATCATACGTACTCCTTTACAACAAAATGATTTATTTACATAAGCATTCCTATAAACATCGACCCAATAAAGTGAGATTATAGTTAGTTCGAGAAGTACCTATGCCACGTACGTACAAATAGCTAGCCACACATGTGCTGGTTTTATGGCATCATCTCTAATGTAAAAAAAAAAAAACTAGTGGTGACGGGTGATTGATGTAATTGATCATCTATCGCGCCCATCGTTCTTTCAATCCAACGACCTAAGGGCGTGTTTGGATCGTTGCCCCAGCTCGCCTTGCCAATCCACGGCGCGCCAGCGTGAATAGGCGAGCATTTGGTTTGCCGCCAACGAAAGGCGCGGGCGCGGGAGCGACGGCGCGCCTTCACACAGTAAACGTGGGCGAGCGGGTTGGCAAAGGCGGCCGATTCGCTCGCCAACGCGCGCGACGGCGCGCCCGCAATTGGCGGCTGCCCGCGATTGGCACGGCTCGCACTGGGTTCGATCCAAACACGCCCTAAATCTTGCAGATTTTTTATCTATAAATGGTACAAAGCCGGGCTGCTGGGCTGAGCTCACCCCGGCTGCCCACGTGGCGCTCCTTGGCCCCGCGCAGCCCACGTCGTTCCGTCATGCGCAGTCGTCCGGTCGTGTGCGCCAGGGAGATCCAACCGTCCATCTGTTCGTTTAGCTATAAAACTATTTTTTTCGCTATGCTCTCAAAGGAGCGGGCGGCTTGGTTGGCTGGCTAGCTGAGCCAGCTCTCAGCCAGCCGCCCGCGGTTCGAATCCTACTGTTGCCGTGTTTTTTTCCTTTTTCGCACGGGCGCGCTGGGCGCGCGTAATGCAGCTAGTTCATTACAGCTATGAAATGGGCAAGCTAGCAAATTATTCTTTTCTTGCCATATTATATGAAAGCATCTTTTATTCCGAATGGGCCAATTGGCAAGTACGATCTTTTGGTGACACCAATCATTGACAAAGATAAGTTTATTAATCATCATGTTATTCTTGGTACTCCCTCCGATTCCATAATACTTACCGTTCTAGACATTGACATGATCTTTAAAATGCAACTTTGACCATAAATTACTAATGAAATTTATACAAAATCCACAAAAATATGATATTGTGAAAGTATTTTATGTACATAATCCGAATAATTTTAAAAATTTTAGGTACATAGGACAAACCTAGAACCGGAGGAGTATCTAGGTACATATATATGCCCTAGGGAATGGCATAAAGTAAAAGCCCATAAATGGGCCCTTTTTTTTCATTACGCACGTGATCCTCTCTTTCCATTGGTTCAGTTTAGTTCAAAGCAATCAGTCCAAATTGCATCCACTCAAAGAGAAATCGGTAACATTAGCTTCCACGTTAGCGAAAACCATACTAAACCAAGGTTTTATCCGTCAAAAGACTAATCAAGTTCGATTTCGATAAATAAAAGACAGGTAAAATCTGATGTTTAATTTAGGCCAACTTGATCATACATAGTTTATGAACCATTTCGGTATATATTTTCTCTGCTGAATCCTATCTGAATCTATCAAAAAAATTTCTACAAGTAAAAAAAAAAAAATGGGCTAACCATACATGCGCTTTTTTATACAAAAAAATGTTCTCTTTCTCGTAATATCTTAGATTTAGATTCTCATATGTCAGATACATTGTCTCTGATTTTTTAATCAGTAAACAAATCCCTAGGCTAGTTGTGTATACTTTTTACAAAAGCTTCTCATAATATTTTAAATTTAGATCCCCTGAATCCTATCTATTAAATTTTACATTGGATGGATGTGATTTGCCTAGTGTACGTGTGCTTTCACTTGGATGTTATTGCTTTTATCGGGCTGAAATATAAAGCCCGAGTACGGCCTAAAAATGAAGATGGGATGTAAATCGTAACCGGAGCTTGGCCCGAGGTTCAAACACGGTGTGGCTTGGCCCGAAATTAATTAGGCCCGAAACACGGTGTGGCTTGGTCGGACTACTCATGAAATGTCAAGTGGTGGTTTGCGTGAGCTTTGATGTGGTCGTTCCTAGGGAGAGCAGTGGTCGCCAGTGGCCACACCTGTGCTCGTGAGAATTTAGATTGGTCAGAGTGGAGGAAGGGACGATGAGAGGGGTCAATGGAGGGAGAAGGGCTCGATCATTTTTTAAGAAAGTTTGGCTGTTTTTAGAAATACCATGTGAGAGAAGCAAGTTGTACACACATCTCAGCATGCGACGAATAGCTGAGATAGGCATGAGACTACCTTGCATAAGTGCATAGTCATTTTCCTCTCAAAAACATTTACCTATGCAAGATCCTCTTCCTTCCTTTTCCTCTTCTCCAATGGTCGGGGCGAGAGACGAAGGCAACTACCAGAGAAAGGTGGCTGGAGCCAATGCCATGATAGTAAGAGGTCTAGCCAATACGCTTGTGCCAGGAGAAGCATGAGAGAGGGGGTAGAGGATGGCCAAGTCGGCGGAAGAGTGGTGGTTGGAGGCTGAGCCGTCTACGGGAGCTAGCCAAGAGGAGCATGGGTTTAAGAAGGGATTGTGATCATCTGACTTCATGCAATTAGTGACATAGTCACTAGTCAGGATCATAATCTGTTAAGTAGGAGTCAGGAGGGGGAGAGAGAGGGGGGTATGGAAGAGATTTTAGTGTTTTTTCAAAAGTATACAATAGAGAGGGATAGAGACATCTGTTTAAAGTTTAAACCACGAAGCGAATATACCGATGATTCAACCGACATGCCTAAAAACCAATTTTGCAATTTGTGGTCGTGTCGATCTATGCGCGTTTTTCTGAACTCATCGATTGGCAACTAGAAGAGGATCGAAAGAAATTAAGGAGCAGGACGGTGTGTCTCTTACATATGGGCCTCGCGCAGCAAGGGTCCACCTGCAGTGACACAGGATTGGTGAGGATCCTCTTCCGGGGAAGCAATGCTCACCTACATCGATCATTGACACTACAGATGTACGTACGTACAATCTTTTGGTCACATCATTACACCAAATCATTGACACAGATATAATCTTTTGGTCACATCATTACACCAAAAATCATTGACACAGATATGTTTGTTCTTCCTCATCGTGCCATATTGCCATTCTTGGGTCCAGCTACATTTTTTTATGCCATAAATGGACTCTTTTTTTTTTTATTACGTACGCGAACCCCTCTCTCTCTCTCAATCGGTTCAGTTGAGTTGGAAGAAAGCTAGAGCTTATTACCAACCATGAGTACAGCAGCAGCATGCAGGAGCTCCATCTCGAGCTTCAGATTATGGAGATATGCGGTGCCATCTCTGCAGGCCATCTCGAACATCGTCGCTGTCGCCGTCTTCGCGGTCGCGGAAGGTCTCCATGTCCTCCATCATGTTCCGGACGGTGGAGCGAAGCAGCTCGATCTTCCAACCCTCCATGGCCGGCATGTCGCTCATCTTCTCCACGAACTCCAACGTTCTCTGCTCATCCATCGATGCAATTTCAGAATTTCGGATCGATAAGAAGTACATTAATTTCAATCGGAGTCCTAACGACGTACGCACCGGCAATTCGTTGCCGGCGATGTCGTGGGTGTACTTCTTGGGCACGCCGGCGAGCTCCCTGGCGCGGTACCGCTCCTCCACCCACCGCACCATCTCTGCCTCCGGCGGTAGTGACCGCCGGCCGGACAGCACCTGCGCCACCCACTGCGCCTGCGCCTGGAAGAACCACGGAGCGAACACCTTGATCGGGATGCCGACGAAGGAGAGCCACGGCGCTAGCGACGGCGGGAAGACGTGCTCGAACAGCGGCCCCACGCGGTTGTCGTCGACCACGACGGCGCCGCCCGTGTCCAGGAAGGGGAACGAGTAGGTGTACCCGGTGCAGTACATGACTGTGTCGGCGAAGGCGCTGCTGCCGTCGGCGAACACCACCTCGCCGTCGTCGCGCAGGCGCTCGATCTGCGGGCGCAGGTGGATGTTGGAGTGGTTGGCGAGAATCTTGGACATCGCCGGCGTCGTGGCCTCCTCCGGCGACTTGGTGCAGAGGTGCACCTCCTTTGCGACGCCGCAGAGGTCCAACGCGATGTCCTTGCCGCTGTCGCCGCAACCGACGATCACCACCACCTCGCCGCGGAAGGTGTCCGGGACGCGGTACGAGTGGCTGTGCAGCTGCCGCCGCCGCCATCCCTCCATTCCTGATCAAATGCCGGTGTCGTGGCCTCCTCCGGCGACTTGGTGCAGAGGTGAACCTCCTTGGCGACGCCGCAGAGGTCCAGCGCGATGTCCTTGCCGCTGTCGCCGCACCCGACGATGACCACAACCTCGCCGCGGAAGGTGTCCGGGACGCGGTACGAGTGGCTGTGCAGCTGCCGCCGCCGCCATCCCTCCATTCCTGATCAAATTCGAGCTCCAGAATGAACACGGAGATCAGCATCGGTGACGGTGCACCGTGGCGAGCAAAAAAAAAAACACCTTTGATGCTGGGCAGACATGGCTGCGAATAGTGGCCGGTGGCCACAACGACGGCGTCGAACACCTCCTCCTTGATTTCGTCATGGTCCTGCTCCCCGAGGATTGTGGATGTCACCACCCACTTCGGCACGTCGCCGTCGCCGGCGGCGTGATCCATGGCGACGCGCAGGACCCTGGTGTTGAGCCTGACGACGTCCATGAGCTTGAACTCGTCGGCGAAGTCCTTGAGGTAGAGGAACACCTCCCGGTGGCCGGGGAGGCGCCGCGGGTCTTGCCGGGGCAGGAAGGGGAAGTCGGAGAAGCCCATGCACTGCCGGGGGCTGAGCAGCCGGAGGCTGGCGTAGATGCCGCTGTGCACCCTCACCGGCGTCGCCTTGCCGAGAGGGTCGCCGGCGTCGACGGCGGAGTCGTACAGCCACTGCCCGCCGACATCGCCGTTCTGCTCCAGCACCGTCACGGCGTGGCCCTCACGCCGCAGCTCCCGCGCCGCCGCAAGCCCGGCCATGCCGGCGCCGGCCACGCACACCTCCCTCGACCGAAGCTGCGCGTCGCAGGTCATGTCGGTGCCGGCCTGCTTGGGGGCATGCAAATGCAATACAGCCACAGTGGCCAGTGGCAGTGTGGTGCTGTGTATTTATCATCCTACGCATGACATGACTACTTTATTGCTAACCTTTCTGATCGATAATTTATGTTATCAAAGTACCTTCCCCGGCTGGCACACGTCGGTGGCTAGAGGTTTAGCTTTTAGTGTACTCATTAAGCTGATGCCTAACTTTGGCGTATAACTTAATTTGCATTTTACTATCTTTTAAAACTTTTAAAAGGCATATGTTCCACGACGGAACACTAATACAGCCTATACAGGACACCAAATCACTGTCGGACCAAAACAGTCTTCACTGCTAATTTCGAGTCCAACCAGTGTTAGCCTAAACGCTACACGGTACACGGTCGGCAGAGTCTCGTGTAGCGTGTAAACCGTGTACACGCCGTGTACAAGGGATTATACGGATTACATGTTTTTATACTTTTAATTAAAATACAAATAAAAAAACATGTATGTGCCTAGAAAACTATACTGACAAGTAGCATAGATGAATAATATATTTTCAAGATTACACGTGCATTGTAGATTTGTAGTTCACATATAAAAAAATGATTCCAAGTAGTGCAAGTATGCAACAAATGTATCCTCAACCTGTATGTCACATCTCCTATAGCCTAGACGCCACGCTACACGCTGAAAAATGTCGTGTACGCCGTTTTTTTGCCGTGTCGTGTAGGCCGACTAGGCCGTGTAATTCCGTGTAGCGTGTAATACACCGTTTTTGTGCTAAACAGCACAGTAACCCATCGTGTACCGTGTAAACGGCCGTGTAGACCGTGTAGACGAACACTGAGTCCAACAGTAAATAACCGGTATTGATGTGGATCAATAACAGAAACAGGATTCACTATCGATTTGTGGTAAAAGCCGACAGAGAAAAGATGTATCACTTTCGGTCATAACTTCGAACTGGGCATCCAGCACGAAGAGATTTAAGCACCAGCGGTGATACTTTAACACTACCATTACGAAGTGAACCTGCAGCGATGATGCCGTGCAGAAAGGGTGTTCATTCAGTAGTAGTGTGACTGTTTGAAGGACAGGCGACTAAAAATACAAAAACTCACAGTCGATTTTCTCATTATCATTAAACCCTTCTAAACCTTCTCTCTAGCACGACATAAGCCATACAGAATTAGTGAGAGGGGCGTAGAGCTCGAAAAACATGGTTGATGGAAAAAAAAAACGATCCAACCATGGCTAGCCGGAAAAATAACTCATCAACGTCAGCAGCTTGGATCCCCCACAGAATGATTCAAACAAAATAAAAGTTACACAGGTGGTTTACTAATTTTAATTATACACATAAAAAAGTTTGACCTCGACTAGAATTTCAAATTTTAAGAAAGCGTAAGTAAAAAACTCTACTAATTGGAAAATTAAAAATTGCAGTAAAACCGTACAAAGGATTGCACATTAGACATGATTGCAATTTTAAGTTTATTAGAGTGCAATTTTTTAGGAGTGTCTGATGCTAAGACAACTGAGAATTATTATCAATAGTTCTTTGCCTTGGGACTACACGTCATGATTAATCGTGCTCTAATCTAGTGCAAATACATGCAAAAAAATCACCAAAAAACTATAGGAAATTCCTAATGCATACAAAATAATAAACAATATAACTATATTCTAAACAAAAAATTTCATTTTTGGTGAACCCCTACAAAATACAAAAATATAAAAAGGTTTAATGCAGTATATATAGAATTAAGTTTGTGAACCTTTTAGAAATACAAAAATATATATATGAACATAATGAATAAAAACCAATGAAAAAGTTTTTTCACTATAGTAATTCTAAAATTGTACATTAGTAAGGTGTGCATTTTTAGACTTCACAGGTGCAAATTCACATGACAGAACTACAAAAAATTAAGCAATTGCGCAATCTAGCAAATTTATAGTACACTAGATGGATCCTGAAAAAATTACAAAAACTTGGAAGTTGCAATGTAAATGGAATAAAATTGCACATTGGTTTGACTGCAATTGTAAACTTGCCGATGTGCAATTTCGAGTGATTGAAACTAGAACTTTGGTGTACCCTACGGAAAAACACAAAAAAGAGCATAGCCTATACCAAAAAAAAACTTTTATTGAAACCCATTTGAATGCAAAATGCAAAATAAAATAAAATAAATTAATAGTCTAAATAAGAAATGTTTAACTTTAATGATCTCCTTTGTTGCTATGAAAATATAAAAACAAAATCCTACACATAAACGTCCTTGTCTTCTTATATATCAACCATATACGTACAGTAATAATATAAATCAAAACCTCGTATAATTACGAAACAATTTTGACACCAATTATTAATATAATTGTAATTTTAGTCTTACTGGCGCACTTTGAGGTGATTGAAAAAATCGAGCATTTTGCATTAGCTACTATGTAAACAAGAAGTTCAGATCTTACATAAGTCAAGCTGATGCAAGTTATACGTGCATGATCAACGTGAGAACTGCTTGCTCATCCATGAAGATGATTAGCTACATTCGAGCTAATTAGAGAAGCTGAAGTGAATCCATGAAACAGAATTAGGCTGATGCATGGGCCTGCAACCCTACAAGGCTGCACTTATGTGTGTGACGGTAAAGACAACAGATGTGTGCACTGCTGCTAGCATCCAAATGGGTTTGTCAACAAAACAACAACACGCCTTGCAACTACCGTAGACATCTGAATGTAAATCGAAGGGTTAAAAATAAAAAATCGACTCATAGTTTGAGAGATATCAGGCGACTGATAACTGTCAAAACATTTATAAATTGTGTTAGGATTTAGAGCAAAACGCAGAGAAAGGGTTCCCCAGATCTTAACGGACCTAAAGGCCCAACTGGAGCAACGACTAAGGCTATGGGCCCACTCAACCCAAAATACTAGCCTGGTGGGAGAGGGGTGCCTCCACTTTTTAAGTCATTCTCCCACATCATCTATTAGCGATGTGGGACTAAACCCAACAATCTCCCCCATCACACATTGGACCACTTCGTCACAACGGATAACTTCGTCCAGCGAACGTGCGGAATTAACAAAGATGTGGGTCAATGTATGGCTCTGATACCACTTGTTAGGATTTAGAGCCCGCTGCAAACGGCCACACAAGGACCCATGTGCAGAGAAAGGGCTCCCTAGGTCTTAACGGGTCTAAAGGCCCAACTGGAACAACGACTAAGGCCATGGGTCCACTCAACCCAAAAGACTAGCCTGAAGGGAGAGGGGTGCCTCCGTCTTTTAAGTTGTGCTCCCCCATCATCGATTACAGATGTAGGACTAAACCCAACAATCTCCCCCATCACACATCAAACCACTTCGTCACAACGGACATCTTCGTCCAGCGAATGTGTGGAATTAATGGAGATGTGGGTCAATGCCTGGCTCTGATACCACTTGTTAGGATTTAGAGCCCGCTGCAATTAGCCCACGTATGGGCCAAAACGCAGAGAAATGGCTCCCCAGGTCTTAACGGACCTAAAGGCCCAACTGGAGCAACGACTAAGGCTATGGGTCCACTCAACCCAAAAGACTAGCCTGGTGGGAGAGGGGTGCCCCCACTTTTTAAGTCATGCTCGGGCTCTAAATCCTAACAAGTGGTATCAGAGCCAGGCATTGACTCACATCTCCGTTAATTCCACACATTCGCTGGGCGAAGTTGTCCGTTGTAACGAAGTGGTCCGATGTGTGATGGGGGAGATTGTTGGGTTTAGTTCCACATCGGTAATCGGTGATGGGGGAGCACGACTTAAAAGGTGAAGCTGTCCCTCACCTAACAGGCTAGTCTTTTAGGTTGAGTGGACGCATGGCCTTAGACGTTGCTCCAGTTGGGCCTTTAGGCCCGTTAAGACCTGGGGAGCCCTTTCTCTGCACATGGGTCCTTGTGTGGCCGTTTGCAGCGGGCTCTAAATCCTAACAAATTGCATGCCCTCTTAATTTATTTATTCTTTCTCAGGCTCTCTCTCCTATCACCCCCAGTGTTGCCGCTGGCCACCTCATGACATTTTAGGGGTATTGTTAAAGGAAGATATGATATTTTAACACTTTTAAGATTGGCACTAAGATTGACAATCTATTTATTTGTCACCCTTTTTTTTTACTAACATATGAAGTCACTTGTGTCAATGACATTGGACTAGAATGAAAAAATAGGTAAAAACCCAATCTAGAGAGTGAAGTTTTTTTTTCCTGTTGTTGGAGATCGTAGAAATATAATGGTCAAATTTTTTTTGGGAGTATGCATAGGGTTCAAATTTTAGGGAAGTTGTTGCAGGTGAGTCGTGCGCAGAGATAAGCTGCGGAGAGTGAAAATGAAGAGTTCGGATTAATTAGTTTAGCTGCAGTCTGAGGCGCAAGCATCTCTTCGAGGGGCTCTATCAAGATTCAAGGCCTCAAAGTCTATAAAAAATTCTGAATAGTAGTATTCTATTAGACATGTAACTTAAAAGCTGGTCGCTAAAATACCGTACATGTCCGTATGTGGGACATCTTGAATAATTCTGAAGAGCAGAACAATTCATCGCTGCGCTGCTTTCGACGGAGAAGAACACCGCCGACGAGCTCAGAACAACGGCGACAAGCCCCTCCGGTCGCCAAGCGATATCCCAGCAACGAAGAAAAAGACGTCGGCTCATCCTTCTCGCCTTGTGCACACGACAACACATTGTGGGCTGGCCTGAAAACGCACGTCTACCTGCCCCAAGAGCGCTGATCGCAACACACTGATAAAACGGCGCAGAAAGATCGACTGAAAAAAGAGAAAAATTTAAGTCGACTATTAAATAGATTTTTTCTTTTAAGTAATTCTGAACAGCAGTATTCCGTTGGGCATGTCATGGCCGGGGTGAAGGAATCCCGCGGACATATATCGTGTTCATCAATGTTTTTATATGTTTCGTAAGTTTTTATTATTATCTTTAGAACAAATTGTCTACTTTTAGATAAACGTCTGATGATTAAACATCCGATCCGTAGTTGCTTCTCTGATTTTTTTTTTTGTTGAAAGATATGTAGATAAGACTAGAACTAGCATGATGACCCGCGCAATTGCGCGGCTAGATTTATTAACTCTTTTCTACTACCTATCGTATTGAGTATGAACTCTACTTTTTTATTATTTTTTATTCCAAATTGTCTCCTCTATAGACGGTGTTCCCGGCAGTGGCCGGAGGTGTGTCTGGCTTTGGCCAGGGTTGCAGCGGAGTGTTGTGGTTGTACCTCATGTTTGCACGGGTTTTGTATTTCTTTTTCTCCTGCTATTCAATGAAATAGGACGGCAGTTCTCCTGCCCCTCTTTCAAAAACAATTGTGTGCACATCCATCCAAATGGGCGAGTCAACAAAACAACAACACGCCTCGAAACTACCGTAGACATCTGAATGTAAATCGAAGGGTTAAAAATTCGACTCATAGTTTGAGAGATATCAGGCGACTGATAACCGTCAAAAAATTTATAAACTGCATGCCCACTTAATTTATTTATTCTCTCTCAGTCTCTCTGTCCTATCACCTCCAGTGTTGCCGCTGGCCACCTCATGACATTTTAGGGGTAAATTGTTAAAGGAAGATACGATATTTTAACACTTTTAAGATTGACAATCTATTTATTTGTCACTTATATACGGACATATGAAGTCGATCACTTGTGTCAATGACAATGGATCAGAATGAAAAAATAAGTAAAAACCCAATCTAGAGAGTGATGATTTTTTTTGTTGTTGTTGGAGATTGTAGAAATATAATGGTCAAACATTTTTTAGGAGAATGCATAGGGTTTAGATTTTAGGGAAGTTGTTGCAGGTGATTCGAGCGCAGAGATAAATGTAGAGAGTGAAAATGAAGGGTTCGGATTAGTTTAGCTGCAGTTCGAGGCGTAAGCATCACTTCGAGGGGCTCTATCAAGGCCTCAAAGTTTATCAAAAAAATCTGAATAGTAGTATTCTATTAGACATGTAACTTAAAATTGGTCGTTAAGAGGCGCATCATCAATTTTCGTCTTGAAATATCATACATGTACATATATGGAACATTTTGAATAAGGGAATGTCAATTGGAAAGTCGATTGAAAAAGACCAGATGTTTCAGTCAATCTGAGAAGAATACTGTTTCAATTGATCAGAGAAGAAAACGTTTGTTGTAGCTATTTTCTGTTTGATGGGTTATTAAATGCTCAACAATTGAAACTGTGATTTAAATGGCAACAATTTTTTTAGTTTTTCAAACCTTTATTTAGAGATAATGAACTTTTCTAACTGTAACAAAAACAAAATTTAAAAATACACAAGTAAAAACAAATAAAAAATACTCAGATAAACTAGGGAAAAAACAAAAAAACAAAATAAAATTACTAACAGAAACTGAAATGAAAAATGAAAAAAACTAATTAAAATTATTAACAGAAACTGAAAATACATAAAAATAAAAACAAAATATAAAACACATTAATAAAAAAACATAAAGCATAAAAAACTTACCTGATTTATGCATTGTTATTTTCATATTTTAGGGTTTAATTTTGAAGGAGACAACAAAATTGATTTTCTGTGACGGAATACTCGGAATATTGTATTGTAAGTCAACAAAATATTATATTATTATCAGCATTGTTAATGTCTAAAAATTTTTCAATGCAAAAAACAGATGTATCTAGCAGAACAGCAAGTACAAGCAAAAATGATTGATGCAGATATTTTGACAACATCAAGCAAATCTGCAGATTGTAACGTTAGTACATGCATAAATTATGTACATATATATTTGCAAGTTGGAATTTTTTACTACAATTGTGTGGTGTCCAAAAAGGAATGCAAATGCCTGCCCTATTTCTTCATCCCAAAACAAATATGTATAATATACACAAATACAATAGCACATAATCTAATCTATAATATTTGTCAATTGCATTTTTCTTTCTAGACGATGCTTCACAGGCTGAGGGCATTAAGGTTGACAAATCCATAGAATTCTCGTATTAGTAACACTACACAGGGCTTCAACATAGATCATAAAAATTGGGCAAGTGTGATTTTGGCTCGATTTATTATGCTGAGCTTAGAGGTGAGCTTAGTTTAACCTTTTTCCCAGTATGGACATGGATAACCAATGCAACATAATACAATTCGTACATTAATAGGCATCATAACCATATAAGCATGGATCTGTAGTATGAATTGAAAAAGCTCGATAAAAGAAAAAATATATCTGCATAATCTGCAAAAAAGTATTTCGAACTGCATATGAATCCGACAGATCTGAACTTACATGGCTACTATACTTCCTGAAAAACTTACGTAGAGCCGATGAACACGAATTTACGTACCCCCGTGTCTACATAAGCACAAACTGTGACTTATCTCTTGATCCGCAGTAAAAATCACAAAAAAAAAAACTATGTGCACTCCACATTGCACGAACAAATCTATCAAACTTTTTTGAAAAAAAATGAATCCAACCAGCTGTCCTAAAAAAACAGAAAAAAAACGCATCCACACATGATAATCCCCCAGCGAGAATGCAAACAACTTGCATTACCCAACACCTCCTCTCTGCCCCCAAATCTCCTCAACGCGGGACATAAAAGCTACAAAACACAAAAATGAGAAGAGCGGAATATAATTAACAGCAACCATAGCTACCGATCCCATTATTCTTCCATCAGAAAATATAGGTACAGGCATCTCAAAACCTTTCGCATGCAGACGTAGAAACCGTGCGACGAGACACCTACAGTCTGCAAACAAAGATCACAAAATCGAGCTTCCGGAAGACGAAAGCCAACCAAGAAAAGATGTATCATCTCCCAGAAAGCAGAAACAAAACAAAGATGGCTACAAAATAAGAAGGATTTCACTAACGAAGATCACAAAAACAAAACGAATCGAAAAAAGTTAATGCACCAAAAGTACCCAAACTCGCATCGCAGAACAATTCATCGCTGCACTGCTTTCGACGGAGAAGAACACCGCCGACGAGCTCAGGACAACGGCGACAAGCCCCTCCGGTCGCCAAGCAATATCCCAGCGACGAAGAAAAGACGTCGGCTCATCCTCCTCGCTTTGTCCAGCCTCGCCTTTTCGGCTCAAGACAGAATGAATTTATTTCCATCGGCTCAAGACAGAATGAATTTATTTCCATACAATACGTTGCGTGAGTGCGCGGATCGACCCACATATTCCCTAACCCGAACCCCCGAACCCTAAACCCTAACCCGAACCGGCCGGCGGCGAGCTCGAGGGCGGCGACGGCGAGGTCGACGGGGAGCTCGAGGTCGATGGCGGCGAGGTACGCTCCCTCCTTCCTCCTCCCCCTTCTTCCTCCTCTGCGCGTTGACTGGCTCGGCGAAGAACAGGGCAGTCGCCTGGGCGGGTGATTTGCCGCCCAGGCGACTGCCAGGGAGCAATACCGAGTTTCTATTATTATCTTTAGAACAAATCGTCTACTTTTAGATAAACGTCTGATGGTTAAACAACCGATACGTAGTTGCTTCTCTGATTTTTTTTATTGAAAGATATGTTAATAAGATAAGAATGTGAATCGAAGAGAACAAACCAGCATATTTGCGTGCACTTGAGGGCCATCCCTCCGACCACGTCGTCTTCTTCCTCCGGCTGCATCGCGAGCTGCACTTGCGGTAGCCATCCCTCCGACCGCAACCCCTCGCGGACGCGGTCGCTGTCGTCGAAGTCGTCGCGGAAGGTGTCGGGGCGGCGGCGCATGGCCAGCACCGACGACCACATGAACTCCTTCTTCCACTCCTCCACGCGCGGGAAGCCGCAGTGCTTCACCCCATACTCGTCGCAGTACTCCAGGTCGGCGATCACGTGCGCGTGCCGCTTCGCCACGCCCGCCGCCTCCCTCGCCCGCTGGTACTCGCCGGCGGCGCGCGCCATCTCCGCCGCCTCCGGCAGCGCCCGCCGGCCGGACAGCACCTGCGCCACCCACCTCGCCTGCGCCTCGAAAAACAGAGGCGTCAAGACCTTCTTCGGGATGCCGACGAAGGCGAGCGACGGCGCCAGCGCCGGCGGGAAGACGTGCTCGAACAGCAGCCCCACGCGGTTGTCGTCGACGGCGACGGCGCCGCCCGTGTCCAGGAAAGGGAACGAGTAGAGGTAGCCGGTGCAGTAGACGAGGGCGTCGGCGGCGACTGTGGCGCCGCCGGCGAACACCACCTCGCCATCCTCGCACAGCCGCTCGATCTGCGAATGCATGTGCAGGTTGCCATGGTTGGACATCGCCGTGGCCATCCCGGCGACGTCCTCGTCATCGTCCGGCATGGATTTGACGCTGAGGTGCACCTCCCTCGCCGCCGTGCAGAGCTCCAGCGCGATGTCCTTGCCGCTCTCATGGCAGCCGACGATCACCACCACCTCGTCTTGGAAAGAGTCGGGCACCCGGTACGAGTGGCTGTGCATCTGCCTCCGGCTCCACTGCTCCATCCCGGCGATGGCCGGGACCCATGGCTGGGAGTAGTTGCCGGATGCGACGACGACGGCGTCGAACACCTCCTCCGTCTCCGCCCCGGCATGCTCGCTTCGCACCACCCACGTGATCAGGCCGCCGTCGTCATGCGGCGGCGTCGCCATGGCGACGCGCAGGACCCTGGTGTTGAGCCTGACGGCGTCCATGAGCCTGAACTCGTCGGCGAAGTCCTTGAGATAGCGGTGCACCTCGCGGTGGCCGGGGTACCGGCGGGCGTCGCCGCCGTGGTCGGAGGGGAAGAAGGGGAAGTCGGAGAAGCTCATGAGCTCCCTGGGGAAGATGAGCCGGAGGGAGGCGTAGACGCTGCTGTGCACCCTCGCCGGCGTCGCCTTGCCGAGCGGGTCGGCGGCGTCGACGGCAGGGTCGTACAGCCACTGCCCGCCGACATCGCCGTTCTGCTCCAGCACCGTCACGGCGTGGCCCTCCCGCCGGAGCTCGCGGGCAGAGACGAGCCCCGAGATGCCGGCGCCGACGACGCACACCTTCTTCTCCGATCGCATCTCGCCGATGCACTGATGCAGATGCAGGCCATCTATATAATATTAGACTCGTGGTGTCGCAAATATATATACAACCATTGCACAAAGCATCTTGCGTAGCGACCAAAATATTCCAAGTACTCTCTGATCGGTGTATGTCCACTTCAAAATTGCAATGTATATATACCATCCGTAGGAGCATCTATCTATACTCGCCGCTAGTGCAAATTAATAAAATGAAGTGTGTTTTGCCCCTATAGAAAAAGCATGAAATCTCGATGGCCACAACCCAACAGTCGAACAAAATATTAAAATGAAGTGTGTTTTGCCCCCAGTAGAAAAAGCACGAAATCTCGACAGCCACAACCCAACAGTCGAACAAAATATTAATCCCAACAGCTTATACTTCCATCGATACAACCCAAGTTCTCTCGACGGTTTTATAATAGTCGTCGACACAATCACAACTACCGGCACCCAGGTAGGCGAAATGTCTAAGCAGAGAGGCAACGGCGTTAATCACTCTCGACCGTTTCTCCCCCAGCAGTTGAGAGAGAGACCCACCCTCGCACTTTCACGAAATGAATTTTTGGGCACCAGTGGAAATTAATAAAATGAATTGTGTTTTATGTTTCCTTCGTTTCATTACTAACATGTAAAAGCTAATCAATCGTAGTACTCAACAACATTAGTCCATCATTGTTAATCCATACGGTGCTAATTCAAAATACAAAATAACAGAAAATTAAAATCTACACAAAAGATTTAACTTTGATGAGAAGCCAAAACACACACACACACAAAACACGGGCTAAAAATTACATTATAATCATACTAAAATTGCACATCAGTAAGGAGTGCAATTATAAGTTTACTCATGTGCAATTTTATACCCTACCCGTTAAAACTTGCACACCCGGTACAAAAATGTCACAATGGGTCAGCAAATAAGTAGAATCATCCATCACCAACCGGCATCTGTTTATCAGTCACCGAGTCAAGTATGCTTGCGCAGCGAATATACAATTTCTTATGACTAGATCAGCCCGTCAAAGAAAGAGACTGGTAATGCATGGCAATATGGCATAATAGATATGCCATATTATGACGCAATGACGCAATAATATGTTACATTATGGTACAGGTTACATAATGTCGCAATGATCATGTTACATTATGGTACAGGTTAACCACTCAGTACTACCAACACATTTGAGGATTATATATGCCTCTTATTGAATGATCTTATACATCGGCAAATCACGACAATAGATATGCCAAGACTGGCACCTACAAAGCAGCCATTTTAGACTGGTAATGCATGGCAATATGGCATAATAGATATATGACGCAATGACGCAATAATATGTTACATTGTGGTACAGGTTACATAATGTCGCAATGATCATGTTACATTATGGTACAGGTTAACCACTCAGTACTACCAACACATTTGAGGATTATATATGCCACTTATTGAATGATCTTATACATTGGCAAATCATGACAATAGATATGCCAAGACTGGCACTTTAGCCATTTTAGATAGCTATATACACTTTATATTAGGGTACAAGCATACAATGCCGTGCTGGGGGTTCAGCGCGGTGAATTTGTCGCAGTTGAGAAAAATTGATTTGTACGATCCTGATAATATCCTGTGATTTTTATGATTCCTCGAACTTCACTGGAGTCCACTTTGAAGCCTCCCTCTTCCTTCTGACAATATACCCAAATATGAAACCCAGCAGCAGCGCAAACAAAACGCTACATCCGATTTCCACGTACAACGGAGAAATCTTCCGTATAATGCTGACCCCTGTGCCGAGCTTTGTGCCATCAACCACCTCCGCAACATTACTGTCACTGGATACAAGCCCAGAGAATATCTCCAACATATCATGGACTTGGCCATCATGGTTCCCGATGTAAAACAGCGTTAGCTTCTCCCTTGTAGCTACAAGTTTTGTGTACCCAAACTCGCCACCACGGAACATGGACCTCTCAGGCTGTGGGTAGATGGGAACATCAGGGTGATCTTCCCTTGGTTGCCAGATCGGTTGCCAATCTTGACCACCCATCCCAATTACAACATGAACAGGAGCACCGGGGTATACAAAGCTTGATGACAGATTGAGACATTGGAAGTTCTTGATGGGGCAGAACCTCTCGTACCTGTGGACATGTCCCCATAGGGCAAGGGTCACATTGTATGTCACCAAGAGCGGTTCTAGGTGCTGGAGCATCTGCTGTCTCATAACAGAATCCCTACCTTCATTGCTTGATGTATACATGGGCCGGTGGCCCTGAAACACAACAAATGGAGTTCTACTTCGGTTGACATTCTTGAGGTCAGCCTTTAGGAAATTGTATTGGTCGCTTCCATGAACGAAATTAGTTTCAGTTGACATGTAGACGAAATGCACAACACCTGAATCAAAGGAGTAATATAGATTCTGTGTGTCTGGAGCGCCAGTACCAGTAGGTAGAAAAGAATTTCCAGGCATCCTGAACTTGACGCTGTACGGTATTCCACATTCGCCTCCACCATCCGTTCCATATGTAGCCCATTCTGGTTTCCAAGGTTGTGCTGGCCAATCATACTCATGATTTCCTATACAGACATGGTATGGAATGCTGGCAGCAATAGGTTCAATCTGGTTAAAGAAATGATCCCATATCCAGGCATAACCTCTAGCATAGCTGATGTCCCCAATGTGGGAAATAAATGCAGGTTTATCTCCAAGGACTTGAATATCACGGAGGATCCACTTTACTGTTGACAAACTCTCCTCTTGTGTACGGATATAGGTGTTATAAGGTACATAAGTACCCATATCTCCAAATAGAAAAGCAATGGTCTTATTTGCCTCACTGTCCTGTGAAATAAAGCTGTATGTCTCACTCCATCCTCCCGAATCACTACCAACCTATCAAAAAAGTTCAGTTCATCAAATTCTTCAGCAGAAGAGAACATGTATGCAAAACATGCTGACAATAAGTCCACACTCCTGTTGGAAAGTGTGAACCCCAAACTGTGTTGTACACCTGTACTAGCATAGTTTGTTTTGCAGGCCTGCTTATTTCACTCAAGGTTCTAGAAGGTGTTTTCCACATGCTTAAACATTTTAAAGGGGGGGCTGTGGATAGACTTTATGCCACAAAAGAAGTGAAACAGCTTGCCCTAGCTAACTAGCTTAACCTGAGAAACCTGCATTTTTAGCTTGGTAAAAAAAGGGAGACTCGAATCAATGTTGAACTCATTTAAACAAGAAAAAACATTTGACTTGTGCCAACGATGGAAAAAGTGCCATTTTATTCATTTCGCTAATGTCAACAATACGAAGAAAATGACAAGAAGTGCTATTCATGGTACTGTCTAATTTTAATTGCTTCCCACTATTTCACTAAAGAATATTTCCAATACTTTTCTCGCTAGTCCCCTGATACTTTCCAGCCAAACATTTCTGTGTTGGAAGCCCATGAATAGCTCAGTACGAACCACCCACACGTCCACCATCAATGCAACCCTAAATCCCCAATCCGGACGCCTGCTCCCCTATCTCTCCACTCCTGCCCCTTCCGTCCGCTCCCTCATCCTGCTGCCTCCACAAGATCATCCCTGCTACTCCCACCCTCACCTCTCCTTTGACTTATTCCTTTGCTGCCGATTTTCCAAATACATCTTTGCTATCTTATCATGCAATATATTGTGAATTGTTGAACTTGAAGGATTGAACATTTCTATTTAGTAAAACAACCATTACTTTCTACATCTTGGTAATCGGTGTTTTTTAGGGAATAGTGTTTACCAGTTTTAATGTATTGCAATGTATCTGGATAGCCTATACAGTTCTAATTGCAAATGCAGGCTACAGCACATATGATTGATAGGAGTAAAATTGCTATTCAATTTCAGAAACCACTAATGCCCCTGATCACTGCTAGAATGAAATCCTGCATCCAGACACCTACACTAATCTAATTGCAACTGCAGGCGGCACATGATCTGATTGACAGAAGCTAAATTGTAATCAGAAACATACAAAAATGATGATGTTCACAAGCTGAATCCATGCACATTTTACCTTGTAAAAGTACCTCCTTGCGGGCTGCAGCCCCTTCATGAAGCCATCGAAGACGAAGCCCGGATCCCTCCACCCGACGCTGTCGTTCGCCGGCGAGTCGCACATGTGCTTCTGCTCGTACGTCCTCACCTCCGTCTCCACCTCCCTCCAGCCCCTCTCCTCCTCCTTGTCAAGCCCGTACCTCACCGTCCTCCTCCCGCGGTCGCCGCACACGAATAGCACCCGCATCTCGTTGACCCTATCGGCGAACGCGAGGTGCAGCTGCTCGGGACGGGCCGGGTCGGCGAACGATACATCGCTGGAGACGGCGACGCGGTGGCTCCCGTGGGGGAGCGGGTTCCCGTCTTGGTCGACGTGGTGGTAGGAGTACTCATCGGCGGGCCAGCGGAAGAGGCGGAACTGGTAGGGCGCGCGCAGGTTGGGGAGGCGCGGGAGGGTGAGCTCGCCGCCGCCGCTTTGCCAGGAGGCGGAGCCGTTGAGGAAGAGGTAGCCGAGGAAGTCGCGGTCGCGGGAGGACGGCGGCGAGTAGAAGGCGACGTAGTCGAGGGCGTCCGGGGCGGGGAGGTCGGACCATCGGATCCTGATCTCGCGGTCCGATTGGGTGAGCTTTGCCGGGGTGGCGGTGAGGGTAGTCGCGGCCGCCGCGCCGGCGGCGAGGGCGGCGAGGAGGAGGAGGAGGATGTGAGGGTTTTTGTGGTGCATTTTTGCCGGCGACGGCGAGCGAGCGTGGACAAGTTGGTCTGTGCTGCTGCTGCTACATCGTGATCTTGCTTTTTTAAGATTTTGATTACGTGAAAAAGAAAACTTAAGACTTAAGAGAGGTAGTACGTGTAAAATTAAAATAACCTAAGTACATTAGCAGAAAGGCACTTCAAATTTGGTCGCTTTGGTATGTATCACTGTAGTTTTTTATTTTTACCGTATAAGGTCCATTTTATCATTTTTAGTTGAGCACAGTAATATAATATAAGCTTGTAAAAAGATTGGAAAAATATATAAAACCGAAAAATAAACCTATGAAAGGTGTGAGTCAGATAATTGTTTTTTACCACTCTATTGGATGGCCTCATTACCATTTTGTCACTATGTACCTATTACATATGAGTCCATCTATGTCTATGACAGTGGATCAGAGTAGCTAAATGATAAGGACCAATCTTGAGAGTGTTAAAAATAAAATTGCCCCAAGGTGTGTGAAATATAGTTTTTCATAGTATTTATGAAATTTTTGGTGGATGCTTATGTTTCTAATGGTCAACTTGAAAGGTTGAATTTGAATTTGAATCATTTGAATCCATGTTATGTGTGAAATTAGATAACAAAATTTGAAACTATGTTTATATTTATGTGTATTTACACCACTGACATAATTTATATTGTATAGTACATAATTTTCCTTTGTTTCCAATTTTTTTCCTTCTTAACAATTTTCTCAAACTTTCTAGACTATTATTTTTTTGAAGCCTGTTTTGGAGAGCTCTCTACTTTTGAGATAATCTTGTAGAGCTAGCACCTAACACGGTGCATAAATATATTGTTGTGACGTTGTTTTAGCTCTGGAGAAATGGCTAAAACGGTTAGTCCCCGTCTCCCCGAGGAGTAGCAGGAACGGAGGTACCCTCCAGTCTCCACTCCTCTTTCCTTTCTCCCTCCACTGCCAAACAAGGGAACCATGGAGTTGGAAGGTGTCCATATTTGAGTCTATGTTGGGTCAGGTTAGCAAAAGCAACTTCACAAGCATATAATTACATCAGCATCTCAACTCAAAAGTCAACTCCGCTTGCTTGTACATACAGTGAATACAATTCAGTCCCTGAATGAAGTAGACTGTCAAAACACATGGCAAAAATGACATTCATAACCACAGCAATGACACAGCGACCAAGTTACATTATGGCACAGGTTAACCACTCGTACTAACAAGGGAGAATTAGCCGTGGGACCATACAAATTGCAGCGTCCCATAGAAAATCTCCATACTGACAAATAAATGTGAAGATCATGTCACTTATCGAATGATACTATACATTGGAGACTATACAGTATACAGTCATGTGTACCAATTACAACACTACAGCAGCCCCTCTCTCTCAAAAAAAAATAAAAAAGGAAATGGCAACACGGTGTTGGGGCTCAGGGCGATAAATAGGTGACGGTTCAAAAAATGATTAGACTCAGCCTAATAATATCTGTGATTTTTATGATTCCTCATTCTTGACAGGAGTCCACTGTGCGGCTTCACTCTTCCTTTTGACAAGAAATCCAAATGTGAAACCCAGCAGCAGCGCAAACATCACACTACCTCCGATTTCCAAGTACACCGAAGAAATCTTGCGCTTCATGCCGACCCCTCTGCTGAGCTTTGTGTCATCAACTACCTCAGCGACGGTACTATTACTAGATACTTTCCCAGAAAATATCTCCAGCATATCATGGACTTGGCCATCATGGTTCCCGATGTACATCAGCGTTAACTTCTCCCTTGTAGCCACAAGTTTTGTGTATCCAAACTCACCACCACGGTACATGGATCTCTCAGGCTGTGGATAGATGGGAACACTTGGGTGATCATGCCTTGGTTGCCACATTGGTTGCCAATCTGCACCAGCCATCCCAATCACAACATGGACAGGAGCACCAGGGTATACAAAGCTTGATGACATGGTGAGACACTGGGAGTTCTTGATGGGGCAGAACCTCTCGTACCTGTGGATATGTCCCCATAGTGCAAGGGTCACATTGTATGAAACCAAGAGTGGTTCCAGATGCTGGAGCATCTGCTGTTTCAAAGCAAAATCCCTCGCTTCATCGCTTGATGTATACATGGGCCGGTGGCCCTGAAACACAACAAATGGAGTTCTACTCCGGTTGACCTTCTCGAGGTCGGCTTTTAAGAAATTGTATTGGTCGCTGCCCTGAAGGAAATTAGTTTCAGTTGACATGTAGACGAAATGCACAACGCCTGAATCAAAGGAGTAATAGAGATTCCGGGTATCTGGAGCACCAGTGCCAGTAGGTAAAATAGAATTTCCAGGCATTCTGAACTTGACACTGTATGGTATTCCACATTCACCTCCACCATCCTTTCTATATATACCAGCAGCCCACCATGGTTTCCAAGGTTGTGATGGCCAATCATACTCATGATTCCCAATGCATACATGATATGGAGCATTGGCTGCAATAGGCTCAATCTGGTTGAAAAAATGATCCCACACCCAAGCATAACCTTTAGCATAGCTGATGTCCCCAATGTGTGAAATAAATGCAGGTTTATCTCCAAGGGCTTGAATATCACGGAGGATCCACTTTACCGTTGATAAGCTCTCCTCTTGTGTATGGATGTAGGTGTTATAAGGTACATAAGTGCCCATATCACCAAAGAGAAAAGCAACGGTCTCATTTGCCTCACTGTCTCGTGAAATAAAGCTATATGCCTCACTCCATCCTCCTGAGTCACTACCAACCTATCAAAAATAGTTTAGTCCATCGAATTCTAGATCTAAAGAGAACAAGTATGTCAAATATGGTGATAAGAAGTCCTTGCTAATGTTGGAAGATATGAGCCACAAACTGTCTTGCATCCAGACACCTACACTAATCTAATCGCAACCGCAGACAGCGCATGATCTGATCGACAGAAGCTAATTTGTATTGAAATTTTTTTTGATAATGTTTACAAGCTGAATCAATGCACATTTTACCTTGTAAAAGTACCTCCTTGCGGGCTGCAGCCCCTTCATGAGGCCGTCGAAGACGAAGCCCGGATCCCTCCACCCGACGCCGTCGTTCGCGGGCGAGTCGCACATGTGCTTCTGCTCGTACGTCCTCACCTCCGTCTCCACCTCCCTCCAGCCCTTCTCCTCCTCCTTGTCAAGCCCGTACCTCACCGTCCTCCTCCCGCGGTCGCCGCACACGAACAGCACCCGCATCTCGTCGACCCTATCGGCGAACGCGAGGTGCAGCTGCCCGGGATGGGCCGGGTCGGCGACCGCGACGTCGCTGGAGACGGCGACGCGGTGGCGGCCGTGGGGGAGCGGGTTGCCGTCGTGGTCAACGTGGTGGTAGGAGTACTCCTTGGCGGGCCAGCGGAAGAGGCGGAACTGGTAGGGCGCGCGCAGGTTGGGGAGGCGCGGGAGGGTGAGCTCGCCGCCGCCGCTTTGCCAGGAGGCGGAGCCGTTGAGGAAGAGGTAGCCGAGGAAGTCGCGGTCGCGGGAGGACGGCGGGGAGTAGATGGCGGCGTAGTCGAGGGCGTCCGGGGCAGGGAGGTCGGACCATCGGATCCTGATCTCGCGGTCAGCCTGGGTGAGCTTCACCGGGGCGGCGGTGAGGGTAGTCGCGGCGGCCTCGCCGGCGGCGAGGAAGAGGAGGAGGAGAAGGATGTGAGGGGTTTCGTGGTGCATTTTGCCGGGGACGCCGAGCGAGCGTGGATGGACAGGTTTTGGGGTGCGGCACTGCGGCTGCCATTAGTACGATTAATGACCTTGATTAGATACTGTGATTAGCACGTAACCGCGTGGAAAAAGGATTCGTATAACTTCATATAATGTATGCTATACGAAGTTATTACGAGACTCGAATCAATGTTGAACTCATTTAAACAAGAAAAAACATTTGACTTGTGCCAACGATGGAAAAAGTGCCATTTTATTCATTTCGCTAATGTCAACAATACGAAGAAAATGACAAGAAGTGCTATTCATGGTACTGCCTAATTTTAATTGCTTCCCACTATTTCACTAAAGAATATTTCCAATACTTTTCTCGCTAGTCCCCTGATACTTTCCAGCCAAACATTTCTGTGTTGGAAGCCCATGAATAGCTCAGTACGAACCACCCACACGTCCACCATCAATGCAACCCTAAATCCCCAATCCGGACGCCTGCTCCCCTATCTCTCCACTCCTGCCCCTTCCGTCCGCTCCCTCATCCTGCTGCCTCCACAAGATCATCCCTGCTACTCCCACCCTCACCTCTCCTTTGACTTATTCCTTTGCTGCCGATTTTCCAAATACATCTTTGCTATCTTATCATGCAATATATTGTGAATTGTTGAACTTGAAGGATTGAACATTTCTATTTAGTCCCCCGCCGTGGATATTTCAGCCGCCTTCGCCCCCTCCCCGGCTCCGGCGGCAACACCGCCGCCGCCCCCGACGAACCCCACCCACCGCCGGTCCGCCGCCTCCCCGACCTCCCTCTAAACCCCGAGGAACCCAAACACCCCCTCCCAGAACCCTAACCCGAAACGGCGTCGTGAAGAATTTTCGAAAAGAAAATGCTCCCAGCAAAAACTTTCTTCTGATCTATATAAGAAATGATCGTGGTCTCTCTCTTTTAGTTGTCACATTAACAATCCACTGATATATGCAGTGGCTCTGCGTTTCTGCGACTCCTTGTACCATCTGACTGTAGAAGTGTAGATGCAGTGGCATGGCTTTATAATTTTGCTACTGATACAAGATCATCTTCTCCTTTAACTGCTTACTGCAATATGCTTTTGTTAATTCAGATCTTTGTAGTATGATTATATACGGCCATGGATTAATCTACGTTGGGTATTGCAGGAGTTTTCTTTCATATGTTGCTTTTATTTTATTTTTTCTTTCTATCTTTTAACGTTCTGTTGCTACGTACCAACATTGTAATCGGACGCGGGGCCATCAGGCGTGCGCCCAGCGCTGAACGTTAGATCTCGTTAGATCTTTAGGAAAACTATATCATTTTTGTTTCGCCATGTAAAAAAAAATAAAAATCGGAAATTTTGTCTAATCAATGTCAGGTCCAGTAAGTATTTTATTTGAATCTATATGGCCAATATTCATTTTTATAAACATTTTTTAAAGAAAAATAGATATATAAATGTTGTATATCAATCCAAAATATATATATGGGAATGGACATGCATTAGAGAATACTTCTGATTTTTGTTATTTTTTAAATTTTTTTACATGGCAAAAAAAATTCCTCAAGATCTAACGTTGGTTGTTGGATGGAGATCCAATGGCCAGCGCTGAGCATCGGACGGGAGACGCGTCCGACGTCTGTCGGACGATCCCCGCGTCCCCTTGTAATAGATATTTTTCTTTATTGAGATTCTTCTTATCACAGTGGCTAGTTTAAGTTGTCGTAACTTGCCTTGTAAATCACCTTTTTAATTTTATATATTACTTTTATTTATGTTTTTTCTTTTTTTCCCTTTATATGTTGTCTTTCATGTTTTAGGTGAACCTATCACGCAGCTGCTCACAACACCGAAGCTCCAAACACCTTAATAAAACAAAGAACCAGTTAACTAATCATGTTTTTGAATGTATGATGTGGATGTGTAAAATGTATTATTGGTGCTTGTACGGTACTATGTGTTGTGTGCGGTTAAATTGTGTCGATGGTGGCGTCTCTTTACATGACCTCGTAAATTGTTTCTTACAGTTTCACATATTGCTTTAATTTTTTGTTTTTTTGTTTTTTTTCCTCTATGGTGTTTGCGACGGTCATTTGCTAGTCTACGAATAGATCGAATACCAAAAGCACCAACTCTACCTAAGACTCCATCGAGGAGGATGCGACACTATTATTGAGATGAAACAGATAGCAAACCCTAACATCGAAAACCAAATCTCAACATGAAACTATCAAAGTTACACGAGAAAAAAAGGGTCCTCTCATCCTCCCACATTCGACGAGGTCACCGGAGTTAAGGGGAATGAGGTGGGCCGCGAGGATTAGCGAGGAAATCTGGAGGCGGCGACAGCTTCTTGTGGTGCATATGTATAATAATTTGCATACATTTGGGATAGGTGCATATGCCCCCCTCGGGTTAAAAAAACATATTTCAGCTCAAAAACTTTATCTTAAAAGTTATTTTAAATTGTTTAAATTGGGCATTATATCAAAATCATATATTTAAATTCATCTTCACAGGAACTTTCATAATACCATAATTGTTATGGACTTTATAAATAAATTACGATGTTAATTAGTAGTCAAAGTTGCATTTCAAACAAAATGCAATGTTCCAACCATAAGTTTTCAGCAACCGAAGGGGTATATACCATTCGCTCAAATTAATTAGTGCACGAATTCCATTTCTACCGTTCTAAAAAAAAAAGACAAAAACAATTTCTACGTACCGTGAAGTGAGCATCAACTGGTGGTGGTGGTGACTCGATCGATATGTGGATGATCCATGAATGTTGGGCCACGTCACTCACATTCAGGCGTTGTTTGTTTTGGCTCTGCGTTGCATTGCGTTGTGTTTTGCTGCGCAGGCGAGCGTTCAAACACCGTTGCCGTGCGCAGCCGGGAACGCAACATAGCCGAACGCAATGCCGAAACATATGATCCCTCAGTTACAATTGCCCGCGCCCGATCTACTATGTGCGGTGTAACATCATGAAAAAAATAATACTATAAAAGACAACTTTGGTAAAAATATAAGCAGGCTTTTCTCCAACTTTGGTGCAGTATTGCACAAAATGTGATTCATAATATTTCATAATTAATTTTTTTTTCATGTAACATCAACCACACAATTCATTGATTAATTACAAGGTACGCAACTCGACATAAAGATTAACCATCCACTATAGGTCATATAGAAAGCATCTTGCATCACTCTGACTTGGAACAGTAACATATATTGTGTGATACAGTACTTAGAGCATCCCCAGCACATCCTGTAAAACACTGTAGCACACTGTAGCGCGCGCAACGGATTCAAAGCGCAGACACAGGCAATGCACGCGCGAGCATCAGCAAATTGATGCAGGCTCGTGACACAGGTTATGCTGAACATGCTCTTACACTAGTAAAAACACACTAAATGTTTTATGCTCTCCTTGAAGACATTCCTTTTCCCGTCAGAAATAAAGCTCGAACACCTAAAATCATCTTCTGCACCATTCTTATCATATTTTCTTCCATCGCTCTAGCCCGGCGTCGGCGCACCCCAATAACGCTTTGAAGACTACAACGAGTTTTGGCTTTCAGAACACTGAGCTAAATACACAACCAGCTTTGAAACGAACCGAAAACCAACCACTAAGGGGGAAAATTCCCACTAGCACATGAACAGATCGAGACTAAGGACCAACCCCACTCAAGACTCCATTGGGGAGGATGGCGAGGCCAACCACCGTTCACCGCACGCGGTGGAGAAACATATAAGAGAGCTTTGTCGTATCTCGTTGCGCCGCCATCAATGCCTCACTGAGACAAAACGACTAACAAACTCTAACTCTAAAAAATATATCTAGACAACAAAAAATTGAAAACGATGAGAGGAAAGGATCCCCTCACCCTCCTATCTTCTTCTTCTTCTTCTTCATCCCTCTTCATCTTCTCGCAGCGTTCGTGCAATGGCCTTGTTGTTGGCTACTTCTTCCTCAACATGGACATCGTTCCACCTGCACGCCGACAGCGATTGCGGCATTGATTTCTATCACGAGGCCGTTCTCCTCTTGTTCTTCTTCCTCATCTGATTCCAATCGGTATGTCAAAACACGGCAAGGCTGTGCAACTTCCTAGACCAATCGGTATGTCAAAACACATCGAGACTCTCCAATTTCTGAGGCCAATGGGTCATGTCGGAAGGACGCAAGACTGCATGTTAACACAGTATGCCTCAAGCCCTCAACAAACAGCAACTCCTAAGTCCATTTGTCTAGATGGTAGTTATTAGGATGTTAGAGCTCCATACTTGTTTTATTATCCTTTTTCTTAGAACTTGTTTAATCCTCCTTGAAAGCGCATGAGAAGCTAGAAATACATCAATTTTACATTCAACAGCAAGGATTAAAAATTACAAGATCACACATGTCTAAACTTACATGATAGATATCAACATGAGTTGCGCACACAATGATATAAATAAATGGAGGGTATAAACACAATCGAACGCAACATTCTCCGAAGCTAGCATGCAGACGGCCAAATTAGTTTTGGGCCGAGGCTGCTTCATTCCCAACAGGAAATGCTGGTAAAGTTGCATTATTTTCTTGACCTGGAGCATCGACACTTGCGTGCCGCACAAACTCCTCTGGTGTCATGTGAGTCCCATGGCAAGCGCATACAATCTTCAAATCGTTTCTGCCAAACTTGTATGTTACACCAGATATGGTTATGCCATTTGGTCCAGCCCCAGTGGTAGAAACCCAGGGAAGATCAGGGTACGATCCTGAACCTTCAAATTTCACATTTGGTGCGACACCTGGCCTAATAGAACTCATGAGAGGGGAGCCCCTATCAGCTTTATCATCCTCCACATGAGCAGAAGAGGAAGCACCAGCATCTGAAAATTGTCGAAAAGATTTTAGCGAATGAATTACTGCTGGAAAAGCAAACTCAGAGAAGAATGAAAATCTAATTGCAAAGAAAGTTCTTGCATATCAGAAATGCAACAATGATACTCCCAAATACAGTCATCTCTGAAATGAAACTATATGAGCTCAATGGCACGCCTCTAGTTTGATTCCATCACACCAAGATCAGTAAAGTAACTAAAAAGGATGTTTGGGGCAAAATCATAGGCTAAATCCTCTCTGAGGCAGACTAACCATGCACACGGGTTATAGCCAGATAAAGTTTTTTTTTATTCTGGTACGTGATTAACAAATAGTTGTTATTTTTGGATAGAGAAGGACATGGGATATACTTTTTATGCCATACTCAAGTCTCTTAACAGTAGTACTTCTGTTCTTTTCACTGAGAGGTTGGGGATTGTTAGAGGTAACTAACCTCGAGGTTTCTTGCCATCCTCAGCTTGCTGGCCTCCTGCTTGTTCAACTTTATCTTTTCCAGCAAAAGATGACAAAGCCTGAGGTGGAGCACCAAAAGCCCATGAAGAGCTTGTTTCAAGAGTCGGTAGCTGAACTGTTGAGTAACCGAATGCCATCTGGGAGGCGCCACCCACTGTCTGGACAGCCATTCCATTGTTTGCTGATGGCCTCACCTGTACTGTACATGCTGGAGGAAAATTTGATGCATTGGTTATGGCAGGAGGAGCTGAAACCTGAGCTGGGACTTGATATGGCATAGCCACTATATCTGATGCTTGTAACGATAAAGGGTTTCCATGCACCAACTTTCCAGAGCTGGATTCACTCCCTGAGAAACTTGGCTGCCTCTTTCCTTGAAAACCAACTGCAGCATCATCACTGGATCTCTTCCTATCAGATCCTCTGTTGACAACAGATCCCTTAGCACTATCTTCACGCTGTGCAACCAACCATGAGTTTGAGCCTTCTGCTTCAGATTCTGCAACATCCTCATTTTCACCGGTTGATCCATCGTCCGTGCTAATTGAAATAGGCGCATTTTTTACAACCCCATCAGAGCTCTTACTGAATGCATCGGGCTGGTCAGCAGCTGCATGGTGCTTCTTCTGAAAACTCGTCTCTTCAGGAAGCAACTTGCGTTTACTTGAGACTGGTTTCTGCTCCTCGGAATTATTTCCATTATTTGAAATCCATCCATCTTGATACCTGGGAAGCTGAGATTGATGGGCCGTTGGTTCGTTGGACTCATCATCTGCCACAGGAGCAGAGGAACCTCCTGGCTGTCCCCAGAAATTACCAAACGGTGGCGCAGCAGGACTCTGCCTCTGTTTGCTACTGTGTTCTTGGTTCTCAGCATTAGTTTGATAGTAATGCACAAAAGGAGCGTCGGGAGTTTGTGAGCCACCTTTGCTACTGCTTTCTTCCACTTGGGGTTCTGCTTTAGGTTCGAGAGGAACATCTCTTGCTTTCGACTTTCCTGATGCTCCACCTAAAGAGAGGCCCAGACTGAGCTCAAGGCCATTCTCATCCTCCATTAAAGGATAGTTTTTTATAACTTGGGTTTGGTAATTCGGCAGATCAAGCAAGCATCTGCAGATCAAGCAACGCAACAACCAACAAGCAAAGAAGGTTCATGATTACCGGCGTGCCCATGAGAAAAGGCAAACATCCAAGTGAACGAACACAAACACATACCTTGCGGTTACGGGCACCAGCGAGGCGACGGGAGGGCGAGGGCGGCGAGGCGCCGGGAGGGCGAGTGATCTAGCCTCTAGGGGTTAGGGCGCCGGTGGCGCCGTGCTGAAGAATGGAGGAGAGGTCTGAGGCTCAGAGCAGACTGGGTCACTGGAGAGGAGAGGAGAGGAGAGGAGTCGGGACTTGGCTCTTGGGCCTTGGGCCTAGGCTGGAAACTGAAACTGGAGACGGGCCGAAGGCCGAACTGGCGAAGGCCCACAACGAAACTAGCTGTGCGGTTGGGCCACTCGAACTCTCGGTATGATCGGTATTTCGGTATTCCGTCGTCCTGTATTGAAACCGAACCGAAATACCCAGCTTCACTTGAACAAATACCGAACCGAAGACCATATACCGAAATGCCGAAAATTCCAGTACTTTCGGTTCGGTATTTCGGTATCAATATTTTTCTGTCCACCCCTAGCGGCAAACGATGTTGCCCCAGATACCTGATATGGCATGGGATCAGTGGCGAATGCAGCGTTGGGGCGTGCGCCCCAGCTCCATTCTCCGCCATGCCATGAGCGCCACCATGCTTCTCTGCCTTCTACTCGCTGCTCGCCGTGCTGATGCTGCGAGCTTGCGATGCGAGGACCAAGAAGCCAACAATCCATGGTGCCTGGCGCATGGCCAGTGGCTCGTCGCTGCTAGGGATATGGGCTGAGGGCTAGGCAGCTAGCAAATTCAAGTTGACCATGGCGCTAAGCAGCAACTCAGTAAGCAGAATAGCAGATCGCTAGAGATAGTGACCAACTGACCAGTGGTGCTAAAGGCTCAAGCTCAGATGATTGGCTAATTGCACATGTCCAGTTGTCCTCAATCCTAATTCAGTTATGCTTGTTTTATTGTTTCACTTAATAGTCATTAGTGTATATAGCAGTGATCAGTGATTGGTTGTTATGAAATGTTTTCAAAAGATGAAAACTTGAAGTATCGATTTGCTACCAAATCCTACTCGTATCTAGAAGCTCTCTTATATGTGAGTATGTTACAAAGTTTAAACTGGTAGTTTAATTTACTTGCCAGTATGATACAAATATGTAATTCATTTCGCTTGCTTATTTATATGTGAATTTGGATTGTTGTAGTAATTGGAACATATATTTCATATGATTTTGCTATCTTTGCAGTGGTTGGAATGTTTAGTTTAGCCCCACCTTGAATTTGATCCTGGATACGCCACTGCATGGGATGGTATAGCAGAGAGACCGGGAGAGGATGGCGCATCAGGGAGAGGAGGGGAGAATAGGATGGGCGGCGGGTGGAGACTCACCAGTCACGGGAGAAGCTGAAGAGGGATGGGCGGCGGTCGATGGGAGCAGATCTGGTGCGAGGCATCGCCTGCGAGCTCCTTCTTTTCCTCTAGGGTTCTCGTGAGGGGCGACAATAGCAATTTGTCAAGACGTGATTTGTGTGCAGTATAGCGAATTGAATATTGCTCGCAACGAAACGTGTCGCGGGGGTGCCTCCACCTTTTAAGTTGTGCTTCCCATCACCAATATTCGATGTTGGACTAAACCCAACAATATTTAATTAAGAAAAACCATCTCATAGTTATGCTACCTATGACTGCTCAAATTAAGCTATGTGCATGCACTACTTAGAAAATAAAGCATCTCTCAAGGTCGTGCATGCTATGACGTACTCAACATTTATGTATATCTTATGTAAACTAAAGGGAATTAAGAACACTATTTTTTCTGCCGTAGAGAATGATGATTAATTACAACATTTTCAAATCGTACGTATGTTTTTAATTAAGAAAACATATGACTGCTAGAATTAAGCTTCGTACATGCATGCGCTATACTTAATTGGAAAGCAGAGCATTTCTCAAATTCTTGCATGTAATGACGTACCGCGAGCTAAATTATTTTCTGACAGCCTCACATTAGCCGTTGGGAAAACTAGCTGAGAACCCGTGCATTTGCACAGGATAGCATAAGTGAAGCTATGAATTATGATAAAAACAATAAACTGTGTAAATAATTATAATTTCGGGCGAAGAAAAAACATCTTGAAGAGGCTTCGTGAAGACTAGCTGAAGACAAACTCACATGCATTATATTCCGTAAACAAAACGGGAGTGACGACTTGATGGAGCGGTGGATGCAGGATCAGATGAATCAGTGCATCATGCGAACTGTGTAATAGTAAAACAGTGCCATATGTCTCCACAAATATAGGTAAGGATGGATATTTATCTACAGTGCAATGGAAGATGCCGTTAGATCAACACCCACGACGGTCGATCAATTATTGTAGCAAATAAAATACAAGAGATAAAAATATAAAAAAAAATAGTGAAAGTGACGAATTGAACTAAGTTAGATATAGACGGATGATGCTGATAAAACCGTATGCAAGTTGGACAATATTAATGGCGACGTCCTTTAACTACTCTATATATATAGTTAGTCATGGTTAAGATTAGAGCTTTATATTTTCACTAAAAACAATGTGAAGATTAATAATAAAAAGGATGAGCAGTAGCAAATAAAAGAAAAGGGCATTCACTAGAAACAATGTGAAGATTAAATAGGAATCTGTGTAAGCTAGTAGGGGCCGGGCGGTGCAGGTGGGGATAAGGGTGGTGGTTTCGTGATGGGCAAGTTATTAGGTCGCTACAAGATTCGTGCTGGGCCCCGCCTCATCGCACCGTCCCTTTCCGTCATATCATCATCGAATCTAACACACTCACAGACAAACACTTACTGGGCGGGCGCTAATCAATCAGCTAATTGGTTATTAGCAAAAAGAAGAGAGAGACTAATCTAATCTAATCTAATCTAATCTAATCTAATCTAATCACCGCGCCCGGGGGGATCGCCATGCATGTGCGTGCATCACCTCTCAAAAAATATAGATGCTATAATTAATTTTCTAAGAACAATATATGTGTTAACATAAAATTTCTTTCAAAAAAAAAATGTGTTAGCTTTCATGCATCACTTCCCGCCAGAAATATATATAGATGTATATATAAATTAATAGGATTTTGCTTCTTCATAGGCGCCTGCATCCGGCTGTTCGGTGCAGGCGATTTTCTCAGCCATACACGTGTACTTGTAGATTCGTGTGTTTGGTCACAGGGGGAAGCAGCGTCCAGCGCCAATTTTTTTTTATTTTGCATGCAGTAATTGCAGTGCCATGTCGCCATCCAATTTCAGACAACACGTGAAGAGACACAACTAGAGTTTTTCCCCGCTGAGCTCTCGGCGATTTTTCCCCTCTCTCTCCCGACGATTTTCCCCTCCAGATCTCGGTGATTCTGCTCGCGTCTGAGAGGTGAGTTCGATTCGATTGGCTTCGTATCTAGATCTCGTCCATGTCTTCACCCCGGCGGCTATTGTATGTTGTAATTCTTCTCGGATAGGTGGTGATTTTGGTAGTAGCATTTGGGTTGTTCCCGGTAGTTAGGCTCTTTGATCTTGTTTTTTTTGTGGTGTTGTGATGTGATATGCCTTTTGAGCGTGTAGTGCTGGGTTTGTTGTTGATCTAGGTGGTCTTGCGCCGTGAAATGAATCCTTGAGCGGCGAGTCCTCGATTTGTTTTTGATTTTTATGTGTTGGTGGTGACTTGTTTTCTGTCTGGTTGCTGCTTCGATTTCTACATGTAGAGCTGCCGAATGTTTTGTTGTTTTTGTAATGGCGGGGTTTTCCAAATCCTTAGATTTTAGAATGTTTTGTATGCATTCCCGAGAGCGAGAGGTGGATTTTTGTATGCATTTTTTTTGTGTTTTTAGAGAGGATTTGATGTGGGGTTTTTTTTTTGTGAAATTATATCTTCAAGGAAATGATTGATGGGAGTCTAAGGAAGTTGCAGCAGCCAACAGTGGAGGACATCTAGTTTTTTTTTTTTGTGGAATTTTTGGTTTCATGCGGTGATGTTGTATATCTGCTGCAACAGCGAGCAGTGGAGGACATCTAGTCCGTGTGTTCCCATGATCTGTACCCATTATGATACAAGAGGTCAATGGTTGAAGATGCATAATTTTTTCAGTCATGAATTACTGATTTTTCATTAATTCAGTTAACTAAAATATCTATTGTTTTGTTGTGAATTTTTTTGGAAAACAATTCTCAAAGTGATGTACTAGTTTGCAAAACCCCTCAGTGTTGTATTGTCTGTATGTGCTATGAGATAACATATGAAATGATCGACAATGCAATTTTTTTCAGTGATAGAGTATTGTTTTTTCAGTAAATAAATGCACTGAAATTTTTGTTTATTTGTACTGAAATTTCTAGGAAGCACGGCTCAAACTATACCCCTGGTATTCAAATTTCTTTTTTTGTCTTTATCTGCAGCTATTTTGAGCTTTTTTTAATTCAATGGACCTTTTATCCAGTGCAAGTCTGCGCACTACTTGCGGGATAAAAAAATCGACTGCGTTCGACTACTTTGTGCAGGCGACTACGACCAACCTACAAATGCAGTCACCTGCAACAAAGCCAGTCCCAAATTAATATATGTGAGTACAACGTGACAGCAATATTCCATTGGAGTGTCGGTTTTGATTTGATCACCCGATCAATCGGGGGCATATATGATATCTTTCACCTAGAGATTCCCTTTTAATTAGCTAATATTGATGTACCCTCCAGTCAAATTAATAATTGGATTTAATTCCCAGTAACTTAATCGCAGTACGTACTGATCAACAGCCACAAAATTGATTGATCGATCGATTTGGTTTAATGCGCCGCTAGCTAGCCACGAGTACTGGAAGGCGACTTAATAAATAATTTATGCTGAAGAGTTATTCTAGCCACGTGTCAAACATAAATTTTTTACTTTTAGATTATTGTGGAAATTAATTGTTCGTTATATATAACCTTGTAGAAATTATTATGGGAATCAAACAGTTTCTTTTGAAACAATGCAACAGATTTGTGATTTGTCGATAGCCAGATCTATCCAGACAAGAGGAAAATACCGTACGTCGAGCGGCCGTCGTCCTGTACTTCTCCTAGGTTGTAAAGACTTTTAGTTACCCTGAGCTATATATATGCATAGATAGCTATATATGTATACCAACCAATTGGAAGGTCGGTAGCTGTGCATCCAAATGAATTCTTCAACTAATTAGATCCTTAAAATATGGCTCTCTTCGGTTAGCGGTTTGATTGTGGTTGAGGTTTCAACGCGGACGCGGTAGAAAGGGCTTGACAGAGTGACCGCAGCGTTTTGGGGCCCTCTCCCTCAGTAGCTCCACTATTCTCATTTAATTCGATTGATAGCCTCTTGTGTATCTTGTTTTTTTCTTTTGAAAGGACTTGCGACAACTAAAAAATATCATCTAATTAATTGTTAAACCTTTTTTCACAGCATCAGACTGTATGTAAATTTAGTATTAACTATATAAAAGATATCGAATAAAATTTTCTCTATTTTTCGTCAACCCGCGGGAAGTCACATCTTTTTTTTTTTCTTGTTGAGGAGCACTCCTAGCTTTCAAGCATTAAATTTCTTTCCCTGTAGTGAGTATTTTCTTCTTCTATTTTTACGAGACAAATTGCTTGTGATCAGCTATTAAAAACGAAAAGGCTTTAATTAACTACCTTCCTAATTATAACTTTAGGTTTTGTGATGTGTGGGAGCCAGCCAGGTTCAAATTGTTTATGATTAATTAATTATACACCCGTTGGATATGGACAAAACGGGAATCGACGTCCAGAAATCTGAGATCCCGGATAAAATAAATTAAAGGTAGTCAATATTATAAGGGGTACGGAATTAGCCGAATTTTTATAGCTGGTAGCTAAAAAATTATGTGGAGTCGTACGTGTAATTTTCTAGATAGGTACTGCCATACATAATTATTATTTCCTTTTAAATTAACAAAGAATTTATAGATTGTAAAATATGATTAGTAGGCCTCAGGGAAATTAGCATATGCAAAACCAGCAAAAATTAATACATTGCTTCCGGGAAAGAGGCAAAATATATGGAAGCAGGTAAGCATGACGCGAAGCTGCGGTAATAATTCCGCGAATGTTTCAACCTTATTATTAATTACCATGCATGCACCGTGTGAAACTACATGCATGATAAGTAATAGTAAAATTAAAGGCGACATTGGTGGAGGTTAAGGTGATGACAGTGACGGTGATTTGAGTTGACCTTGGCTCCCCGAACACGCAACCACACTGCAGCTAGCCACTAGCTACTAGCAAGCAGTAAAAACTTGAAGGACCTGGATGGATAGAAACCCAAAAAGAAAACCTTAATTAAATTACTCCTAAGCCAAGCCAATTAGGGAAGGCCGGAGGAGTGAAGTGAAATAAATGCGGCTGCGGTGAGAGATCTTGAGGTACACGAGGGGGTAGATGATAAAAAGGCCACGGGGGCAAGCGCAAAGAGGAAGCAACCTACTGGCTACTGGAAGTGGAAGTGGAAGTGGAAGGAAGCAGCTGGAGCTGGAGCTGTGGCCATGGCCGGCGACGGAGGCGGCGACTGGCCCTTCTCCGGCGACTCGTCGGCCATCTTCGCGGAGCTCGGGTGGGTGGCGCCGGAGCTCGACGAAGCAGGGGAGCTGCTGCCGCCGCTGGATCCGCCGGCCGGGTCCGCGGACGGCGGCGCCGCCTCGTCGAGCTCCACCGACGACGGCGCCACGCCGGAGGCCGCCGCGTCGACGGAGGCTGCGTAAGTATACAAATATCGCGCCGTAGAGCTCGCTCGAGCTAGGCCAATTAAATCTGTAAGGCACTGGAGTAAATTGCCATACGTACGGTTAATTAACGCGCGCAATTGGCAGTTTTTTCCCGCCGTGGAGAGAAATCTCCAGCCTGTTGATTCTCGTTTGTTTACTTTGGTTCTTGGTTTTTGCTTTAGTTCCATTTCGAATTATACTTTTAAATACGGTACGTGATCGATATCCCACTATTCGAGGGGCAATTCGGTAATGTAGAACTTGCGTCATTCTTTTGACGGGCAGTTCGGTAAAGAAACACACTCACTAACATAAAGCGGATTTGTGCTGTAATTACACACTTGAATCAATGAATCTTATAATTACCACGCGATTTACCCGTCACGTACTCGTTTCGATCTCCATCGAAATCCTTTTTGCAGTCTAGACTCTAGAGTTTCTCATCCTTCCCAATTTATAGTTGTGCAAATATAATTCTATTTTGTTCTCATCCTACTTGCTAAAAATATCGTTTTTACAGTCTATATAGTAGTTGTGTTTGGAATGCACACACTGCACACACGCTAGATATATAGTATGAATTTTTCTAGCCAATATAATTTTGCTCTCGATCTCACTTAATTAATTAAACCACAACTTCCATAATTGCATCTCTATCATATATTTCTCGAAATCACACTATATATAGCTAGGTACACATGCCTAGCTCGATCGTGGACTGGACAAAACTCACGAAGATTCATAGAATTTTGGAAGGCAATAGTTCACATCGAAATTTTTAGGAGTTTCCAGCCACGTCACAATGCCACATGCATATCGCTCCCATATATCCCATGCATCTGCACATGTTCATGCCCTGCTTTGAGTTGGAATGTTGGACGCGCGGTTGAATATATATTTTCCCACCATTCTACAAGTTCATGTGCAATTTTTTGTTAAATTAACTTTATACGTACACGCAAAAAGATGTAAATTATGCATGCATATATGTAGGAGCAAGCCGGCGTCGGAGAAGAAGGGGCAGAAACGCGCTCGACAGCCGCGGTTCGCGTTCATGACTAAGAGCGAGATTGATCACCTCGAGGATGGCTACCGCTGGAGGAAGTATGGCCAGAAGGCCGTCAAGAACAGCCCTTTTCCAAGGTATGATCTATTGATCTTGCCCCAATCCACCCTTGTGTCACAAAAATGATACGCCAAATCTAAATACTCTATTTAAGAACCATTTGAATATACTCATTGTACTTCAGTGTATTTGAGATATAGTAAGAGAGTGTAGCCATAATATATAGGTACGCGGGCATTTGAGTACAATACCATATACGATTGATGAATTCGGTGACCATTGAATATGAATTATTTGAATACGTGGATCGGATTAAAGAAGTACTTGCAATTGGTTAATTGCCGGTGCATCTACTCCAATATCGTTTCATAATGAGCATCCTCTGGTACTTCATAAATTACCAGTGTCCAGTGCATATATACGCTAGTATGTACGTTCTTCTCCAGCTACAATTAGTTTTCTTCTACCTAAAGGACAGGAGATGCATGATCAGTACGAACTCTTGTCGGATGCATGCATGCTTTTCTCTTAGCTTCTAAAGATGCATATATGGCATCGCATACAAAACATATTTCATGTCTGTACCTTGATCTTAATTGAGGTCCTTGCCTTGATGCATATGGGTGCATGTGGTCGCTTCATGCGAGTGATTGGAGTGAAACAGATTATAGTACGTACTTTAATTTATCTTGATTAGTGATTAAATAACTTTGCAGAGGGGTCTTATCGGAAAGAAAAAAGAGAAAAATATCATTCATGCATATGGTGCACATTTATATGAACTCTAGCTAGCTAGCGTGTGTACTACTATTAAGAAAGAGAATCCTATGACGTCGTTGTCGGTCGAATCCTAATTAATGAAGTATATTTGCATATATAACTAGTGAGCACATGTACCTAGTACGTACTAGTGCTTTAATTGTACGCATCTCATATTATTTGCGGATGATTTTGCTTATTGCTTAATCCTAAGTAATATTTTCAATAATGAAAAGAAAAGGAGCTGGGAACTATAACTACATGTTAATACGAGCAAAATGCGGCTAGAGAGTCAGACTAGCCAGCTGCAAAAAAAAGCGGAGAATTAGTAGTTTACTGAACTATTTTAATTGCACCTAACATAATGTTTAATTACATTGGTTTTTTATTTTATGAAATGCTATACGTGCAGGAGCTACTACAGATGCACCAACAGCAAGTGCACGGTGAAGAAGCGCGTGGAGCGCTCCTCCGACGACCCCTCCGTCGTGGTCACCACCTACGAGGGCCAGCACAGCCACCACACCGTCACCTTCCCGCGCGCCGGCGCCGCCGCCCTCGCCCACGTCCACGCCGCCGCCGCCCTCGCCGGCCAGATGGCCTTCTCCGCGCACCAGTACCACCACCACCTCTACGGCAGCCCGCCGGAGTCGTCGGCCATGCTCGGGGCTCAAACCCTCCCAACTCCGCCGCAGCTCGTGTGCAGGCCACCGGCGATGTCGTCGTCGTCGCTTCTGCAGCCGCTGCACTGCAACCAGGAGCTGCAGGGCACTGGCTGCAGCTACCCATTGCCGACGGCGGCGGCGACCTCGCCACCGTCGTCGTTGATCATGACGGCGATGTCCAGTAGTGTCCCCGTCGACAAGGGGCTTCTCGATGACATGGTCCCGCCGGCGATGAGGCATGGAATGGATAGATCTGGTGTGTAAATGACTTGCATAGTTGCACTCCGTGGGATGATGTAGCTGCACGGCTATGTTGTCATAGCTTAATATGTGATTAGCTAATTAATAGCTCCCATATATATGATTCAGATGACTGTGCAGAGAGAGGGATTAATAAGGTAATTAATTGTTAAGGATATGGGCAGACTTGAGGATGTTCTGGTATATATAGATAAATATTAGATCCCTACTGATCAACGTTGCGATTAAACACGTGACATAGTGTATTAGAGAAGTTCCAATGAAAGATTTCTAAATATCATTTCTGTATATGTCATGTTACCTAGAAACTAAGAAAAATGATGGCCTCCATTACATTCTATCTTAACAATATTGTTTCGATCATTAATACATTTTCCTTTCTCGAAAGCTATCTTCTCTTTGCGCATTACTTTTATAGCTTTGCAATGAGCGTAGAAATGGTTTCTTAATGAATAAATCATCTCCTTCTCTCTCCTTATTAATTTTGCTCCACGTCAACTTTTCATCGTATGTGGCATACGAAGAAACGCTGGTAGAAACCTCATTGTAAGTGCCTTATAGGCCAAAACAATAAACATTTTTTATCAGTCTTGTGCAAATTCCAATTTATTATGTGTGTTACTCTGGTTTGTGTTATTAATTGATGTTTTAGTTTGTCTGTAGCACGAATTGATTAAGGAAAATGATGCTAATTGTTCATGAGCATTATTTTTTTGCAGCCTTCACAATAGGGACAAACCAGCGGTTTCCTCCAATGGTCTCCACTTTAGCTCCTGACTGCCTACAGCACCTCCCCTTGATTCGTAGCTACAGTGGCAACTGACTTTTGGCAGGTGCGGATCGGAGCATTTGAGGTTGGCTTTGAGGGGCGTGGTAGCTTGGGAAGGACCTCGCGTTGAACGTCAGTCCAGAGTTGGCTCTAGGGCTCGCAGGAGCCTAGGAAGAGCCTCGCATGGAGCGTCATTCCAAAGTTGACTCTAGGGTATGCGGGAGTCTAGGGCGGTCTTGCGGTGCGTCTTGTCACTTTGGGGCAAGGGAACCACCCATACAGCAAGAATCCCTCCATGGTTGAGAGTCTGTCACGTCATGGTCAATATAACGTGAAGTTTCTTCCCCTAGCTCTTTTACTCTCTTCAATATAACGTGCTGGCTAGACGCCACGCATACTCACTTGGTGGCTCTTCTTTTGATGATCCCTTAATTAAGTGCCTTGAAAGTTGTAGCGTCAAGAATCTCAACCACTAAGACAAATGGTGATCGATCTTGTGGCGTCGCGTCTTTGTTGCTGACTGTCATGGGTCCCAGAAGGGGCGTGTACCCTAACATAGGTGCTTCTTGGGCTTTCCACCATGCCACGTGGGTGGCTCACGCAGCTTTGCCATGCGATCTCAGCCGTTGGCTATACAAGGCATTTAGTGGTTAGGATTAGGGGGTGGGCAAAAAAAACCGATGACCGAAAAACCTAAACCGAACTAACCGAATTATCGGTTATTTTGGTTAGTGTTCGGTTATTTTTTTTCAGAACTGTTCGGTTAATATGGTTCGGTTCGGTTTTCACTTCCTAGAAACCGAAATAATCGATTAAACCGAAGTTGGAGGCAATGGATCCAAGTGTTCGTGCAACGTATGTACTTCGATCTACTCTTTGCTTGTTCGATATGTTCTTTCACTCTTTGCTTGATTGATTTGTTGTGTATTGACATCTGAGAACGTGAGCGTGAGATGATTGGGTAATAATTTAGTTTATTGCTGTTAGGTTTATTGCTGTGCTCACCTCTCAATTGCCATGAAGTGAACAATTCGGTTAAAAACCGAAAACCGAATTAACCGAACCGAAATATTTTGGTTAATATGGTTCGGTTAGTAATATTTTAGAGAAGATTTCGGTTTCTATTTTTTACTAACCGAAATTTTCAAAAACCGAAATAACCGAATGCCCACCCCTAGTTAGGATGGGGCTTTTTGACCTTTGCCTTCCGCTCTGTTGTTGTACATGTACATGTCGTGTCCGCAACCAGTACACCATGAAGCTCGTTACCCCCTTTCTCTTTCTCGTGGATCACCTCACCCTCCAAGGTTTATGCATGCTTTGATCCGTGCCAACATGAGGCTCCCAGTGGCCAGGCCCATGTTCGTGCATCTACACGACTTGCAGTGGATCCCAAGAAGACGATGCATCCACACTGGCGCACCTCGTCGCGAGCTGCCAAATCATCCGGGGCGGACACAGCGGTGGGTCTGATGGGGCTCTAGCTCAACCTACACTATCTATGACAGTGGAGCTCCACCTTAGACCCACCTATAATTTTTAGTGTAAAATAGAAAGAAAGAAGGGACTAAACTTCATGTTTAAGCCTTGAGCTAAAACTTTAGCCCCTCCTATTATTTTTTGCTGCGTTCGCCCTTGCAAATCATCAAATATCCCCATTCAACATCCTTCCACTTCAACTAATAGACGGAAGTAAATGCAAACAAAAGGAACCAACCCCCCCTTTTCTATTCCATTGAATCAGAGACGGAGCACAACCTCAACCTGTTGTTTCAGAGTATTGCCAAAGCCCGACACAACTTACAAAAAGGTAAATGGGCACAGCAAGAAAAGGAGTGCTCCAAATTAATGTCATCTAAGTAAAGCTATCTTACCTTTCCTTTCTGCTTCTGCTTCTATTTACTCCCACTAACGATCCCTAAACGACATTAAACCCCCCTAAGTCCCCAGTCACCTATAAATTTCCTACAATGTACAAAGCACCAACAACAGTCATACTTGGACCCTTTGCCTTGTTACTCGCCCACCATTGCTTTGCGGAGCGCTGAAGTCGAGCACTCTCGGCCCATGAGTCCAGTCTTCATCGTCAGTGTCATCATCGCTGCCGCCACCACCACCACGAGCTCTGGTAACAGCCACTGGCCTCCTAACTCTCGATGAACTTCTCGGAGTTGGAGTTGGACGCTTTTTCTGGACAGTAGCAGTATACATTCCATAGTCCATGGTATCTTCTCGCAGCAATGTTTTGAAATCCTGTACATCACAAGTCATATCAAGTGTTAAGAAAAGTGTCCACCAAATCCCAGACCATAAAACTTCGCCACGAAAGCTAAGGTTCGGAATTACTACCTGGTATACACGCACTACATCTTGCAGGATGCTCGGCAAACTGATGTTTGTGTTGTTAATGTTAAACGGAATATTCTGCTTGGAGATTGTTTCACCAGGTTTGGGTGGATCCTTTATAGAAAATGCCTGTATTCACATTTGAAACAAATCTTGTGTCATGTCATGTATGTGTGTCTGTGATTTAGTTCATGATGACTAATCTCCAACATGGAGCAGCAATGCATACCTGACAGCGGGCATCTGTTAAACTATATACAATTTTCAAATGCCTTTTCAGCTTGAGAAGGAGCTGTAGAGCCACCGCATCATGGCAATCTTCCTGGAAAAAAATGATAAGAGATGCAAGCATGTAAAAATTGCACCAGTTTCTGTATCAGTATACTGGCATACTTTATTTTAAATTATTGCACCCAGAACTTCTCTCACTCACCTGAAGTTTTCCCATGTTTACACCAGATGTGCTGCATGGATTATTAAGCACCCTTTGAGAAATATCTGCCAAATTCTGGTCGGTATATCCCCCAGGCTCGGTATATCCCCCAGGCTCATGTATACTATCATCAGTTGCTCTCGGTATACCCAAAACATCTTGCTGTTGGCAAATGCAGGTCCAATTTTTTAAATTTGCCTCGATTGCTCCAGCTTTTATTTGAACAACTCTATTTATATCATATATCAAGTAAAGTGGTTCATCAGGGCATGTGAACGGGAGAGAGGCAAGAACTTCAGCACAGTACCTGCAAGGTTTACTCAACTTGAGCGCCGAATACCCATTCACAGATAAAAGGGTCAGTAGGCATAATTTTACTCCAGTTACTTACACAAGAAAGCTGAGTGTCGGGTAACTCCGGCCATCAGACACAAATTTGCGGACTATTGAGTGCACAAATTTGTTTCTTGAATTCCGATTTGCACGGATAAGACGGTATATTCTAGAAATGCCGGGTTTAACGAATGCAATTGGATTTGACTTAATGTTTGTTGCTGCCATGTTATGGTTGCTGACAGTGGACTCAAAGAATCTATATGACATTTGTAGTCCATCACCTAAGCGGCTTTCAAAAAATGAAGGATACCTGTAAACAACTACAACTGATCAGATGAGTTCATACAAAAAGGGAACATGAACAAGAAATTGTATCACCATACTTTTCATTCATATTCATCAGCAGATGATGAGCCAACTTTGAGTTCCCCTCCAGCGGGTCAGTTTCAAGTGCGATAAGGTGTGGAACACAGGTGATGGGGTGAACTAAACCCTGGCGAAGAACAATTTCAACAATCTGCAAAAAGAAAGACAACAATCATATTTTTTTCATTGTAAAATAAAACAGGGGAGTGAAAATGAGACATCAACCTATTTCACCTTCAATGAAGTCTGGCGAACTTGATCGTTTGTATCCAAGCATCTTTCAAGAATAGAATTCCAATACAATTGGATGATACCACCACATATGTTAGTGTCTCCAGCACCAGCAGCAACAGGCACTTCAGTTCCACCATTAGTTGCATGGTGTACAGGAGGCTTGCCGGTACTATCCGCAGTAAGTTGGCTTTCGGCATCACGGAGATACTCATAAAGGTTTTGCAATCCTTGAATCTGGACAAGGTCAGATAATAACAAAGGTCATATGCAAACAGATGCCATTAAAAAAATAATGTCTATACCTTTTACCTTTAATCTATAATCGACTTTAGAAGACAGTGAGGCCTCTATTAGTTTAAGGATATCTTCCTGTAGCATAAATTCAGGTTTTGCAATAAGTATGTATCCCAAAGCCTGCATGCACAAAGAGAAATTGTCATTCAACTCACAAAAAAACTGAAAGCACCCCCTAACACCTAAGCAATACGCCCTCATGTACACATGTTTCTATTTCCCAGTATCATGTTTCTATTTCCCAGTATCACCAAGTGGGAATTAAGTGCATCAGTGCTCAGTACACACCTGCAAAGCTCGAACCTTCAAGCTGAAATCCTCCTTGAGAAGGTACCTTTTAAGCAAGTCAAGAATCTTTGGGAAATCAAGTTGATTTTCAGATGTTGCCATCAGTAGATAGCCATACCTAAGGAGCAGCCCGAGACAAAATAACGACCGACCCAATAACTGAGCTTCAAAAAGACAAACGATCAGAAAACTACAGCTAAGAACACTGTACTGCTAGCACAAAAACTGGAGAAAGGAAAAAAAAATCTAATCTCCCATGCAAGATGAATGCACTTGTAAAACTGTTCTCAATACATGTTTAACAAATTCTATGCCTCCTGGTACCATAAAGACCAATCAATCATTAAATAATTTAATATATACAATTTCAACAACAATGGAAAGCAAATAAAGTACAGTTCCACGTGAAGAGAAACTCGTTAGAATCGTACTTCGTATGCTGTTAAGGCCTGTTTGGCAATGTAGTATTTTCTTAGTTTCGAGGCAAAACCATCGATTCTGAAAATATCATGGTTTAGAAAACTGTGGTGTATATAACCTCTGTACAGTTTACTCCCTCATTTAATGGATTAGGCAGTGCCCCTGCCATTTACTCAAAAAAAGAAAAAAGAAACTGTGGGTGTTTGGATACAAAACTTAGGTTCAATTTCTCCTTTATCTTTGGTCGAAGTTTTGCTTCCATAAACTATGCAAACAAACAGGCTGCAGTACCAAGGAAACCAGAATTAATTGAAACCATGGTTTTGTATGCATAGTTGCATACATAACTAAACTCTATGTATTATAAAACAGAGTTTTCTCTAAACTTTGTTGCCAAGCAGCCAAACGAACCCTTATTTGTTGTCGTGTGTCATATCTATTTTCAAACATACAGCGAAGAGCATCCCCAGCAGTTACCGCTACTGTAGCTACAGTACTACACAGTGCGCTTATCAGCTGCCTGCTGGAGTGTGCTGCAAGCAAAATTTGAACTCCCGCTCATGATACAGTACTATGCAGGCCAGTTTAAAGGTGCTGCAGTGCATGCTCTAAAGGCCTAATGCATGGACCATTAAAATAGGGTCTCAATTAAGAGACACTATTATGCAAATAAGATTCAGGTGTTGCAAATTTAGATACATTAAAAGTCCACTCAATTAATCAATTAAAAATACAATACCTGACTATCGGAGTTTGAACCAGATAGATGCTTGTAAAAAATGTTAACAAGGTACTCCAATAGCCCCGGACCTCTACCTGCTGCATTGCTAAGGGCACAAAGGCATCTGTTCATAAAAATGAGTAAATGGAAATAAATAAACAAGAATTATTCAAAGCAAGAAAATCCTACTAAAATAAAGAAGCTAGATAATCAATGCTTGAACCAGATAATCAATGCTTGAACCAGATGCCGTTTTCACTATTGCATATAAGTGATGCTACAAAAGTTGCTGATAAAAGGAGCATCCAATAATCATAAAAGTACGAAAGGCAATCCATCCATGCCATATTGAGGGTAAATAACACAGGAGATTGTGAAAATTCTCAAGAAGCCATATTTGAAAGTCAAGGATATGTGCCAGTACCGAGAAAAGTGAGTGTAAAGGAAAGGAATATAATTACTTGATGCAGGCGTGTACTACAGTCAAAAAAGAGTGGCGAACTATCATCTGCTTCAGATCCTGCTCAAGTTCTACGACCACGGTTAGTGGTGGCTTCCGCAGGAGTGGAAGAACAGCGTCAATCACAAAAATTATACTTTCAAGCAACTGGGCAGTTAATTTATTGTCAATCTGTAGATATAGCAGATCATGAGTGTGTGGAAAATGTTGTAATGAAAATAAATAAATGAATGGAGAAAATTATAATTCATCTGCATAGCTATAAACACCCTTACATTAAATTCAAGAAAAGATTTTCTCACAAACGTCATTGCACAGAACTAAATGAATTTAGCAGGAAGAGATGTTGCAAGATTGCATGGCAGAAAAAATAACTTCCTTGCATGAAGAGCATCAGCTTTTAAGTATAATCAAAGGACAACATCAGTTGTTTATTCATACAGTCTGGCACATCTTATGACAACAGAATTTTCCAACTTAAACATAAATATGCTCATGTCTGCAGTACAACTAGGAGCGGGGCATGATAAACAACACAATGTGGAAGGAAAATGCAGCTGCAAGGCACAGATTTGAAACCAGAAGATATCAGTGAGCCATGGCTGACAGAAAGTAGAGTTGAAGCCAGAGGACATCAGTGAGCCCTGGCTGTCAGAAAGTTAGAATTACCTGTAAATAATTATAAATAGCACTAGCAGGCCTGGAGCTGATACTTAGGTCTTGTTCTTTTCAGCAAAAAGTTGAGTTTTACTGTAGCAAAATTTGTTACTTTTATATGGCCTATATGCTGTAATAATTTGTAATGATTTTTTTCAAGACTTTTAGTTTTCATATCAAAAATCTTAAAAACTATTTTTTAATTATTTTTTCAACCTTTTTAGACCCCTTTTCGAGAACTCTCAAATTTTTTTCAACTACAGTAAAACTTGACTTTACTCAACACTGAAAAGAACAGGCCTTAATCATCACAAACCAGGAAGATGTCTTACAAAGTTGTAACTTGCTTTTAAGTTAGAAAACTATGTTCTAAACTACAGAAGCTAAAATAATATCCATTTGAATATAAATTTTCAGAGAACAAACGTGAGTCCAAGAGAAGCAGGAAATCATAAGCCCAGCGTTCTAAAAATCCCGATTAATTCCTGATTCTCTAATCGGTAGTCCACCAACCAGCACAAATTACCGATTAATTCCGGTTAATTCCAATTAGTTCCAATTAATCTACAAATTAATCCCGGCAAATCGCTAATCCCAGCTTGTTGATCGATTACCAATTAACGATTTCTTGAAACTTGCATAAGCCATACAATATCATGGGCATGGCATGCATAATCAAAGTACAGAAGAAATCAAGAAAATCCAACTAAACATTCTCCCTAACGTTAGCTGAACACTCGTCTTCTTTGCTTCTGGAATGATCATTTAAGTGAAGAAGTTTATGTCAGGAAACCTAGAAGTTATTCTGAAAGAAGATGGAAACCAGAAAGTTCAACTGAAGGAAACCCATATTCACCTGATTCTTAAGGTATGGTTGAAGCGTCACAACAAACTGAGAAGGATCAGTTACTGGTGTGCATAGGGTGGGATCAACAACACAAAATGCCTGCAAGGCAAGAACGTAAGGAAGCGCATGGACTTCTGTCTCATTAGCAGCTCCCTCCTCAACCTTCATAGAAAACACGTGTAAGAATGAATATCAACTATGCAATATTAGTTAGTTTCTAACTCCGGTCAGAAAGTACCTGCAATATTCTTTCTAACAAGCGTTTACATATCAATTCACAACGCTTCCGAAGTGATGACAAAACGGATGAGTTAATTCCTGAAGCCTTAGTTGACTGTGGGAGGAAATCGAGAGTCAAATTACGTTTTATAATGGTAACAAGGGGTTGGTGATTGGGCATCTTTCTCAACATGTCAACAATTTGCTCAGTCTTTTTTGCAATCTCCATTGGAACTGAACTACCATCAGCAACCAAGTGTTTATAGCTCCCAGCTGGTTCTTCAAACCACAGCTCATGAAATGTTTTGCACACAAGATCCTACGGGGGAAAAGGTGAAGATCCATTTAAATTAATTAGCATGTAAAACAAAAAAGGAATCAAAGTTTTGCAGATCCAAATAAGATACAGCCTTCTTATGTGATTTCTTCCACCACCATTTCTGATCTTTATTTTTAAAGCATCAAAATCAGCTGACAATAAAACTTAAAGTTTGATATTTTAAATTCTAAATAAATAAAGGGAAAATCATGCAGAAGAGGATGCTCTAAATTTCCAGATGAAAAAAAAAGAAAAAGGAGTTTTCTTCTATTAAGAACTCCCCCTATCTACTTAAATGTAATACAAAATTTTCCTGCTGGGAATGATTTTGATTTTGCAAAATGCAAGGGAATTTCACATGCACCAGTAACTAGTTTACTATCACTACTTGCATTTATAAGCAATAATGCATTAGCAATTGCTTTGGACCTTTGATACAGACAATTATTCCGCAATACCAAATTCAACACAATAATGTTTTGTGAATATAAACTCACCTGTACACTTGACTCCTCATCATTAACACGTGAAATAATCTCCACAAAGGCATGAGTTGTATCCGTATTTGGATTTGAAGCACAAAGATCACGGATAATTTTGATCGAGCGTTTGCGAACACTTACTCCAGTATCCTTTATTCGTTCAGCAACTTTTTCGATATACTGCAATTTAAAGTTACAAAGTTATGGCACTAAAACCAAAGGATATACCAAAAGATAACTTCCAATGTCTGCTGACCTTAAGGCCCACATCAGGGTGTGAAGCAATATGCCTACCAACAAGCTCAAGGGCAGCTTCACGAACAGAAATAGCTGAGTCACAAAACCTTCCTTCGACAGCAGATTGAACACGTTTATCACCCAAGACTTCAGGATCAGCTTCAACTATACTGCTGACCTACACAAGAGTTAGGTGCTAAGTGGTGATGCCTAGTGTTCAAATAAGAATGATGCACGACATTTAATTCATAAGTTCGCATAATACTTACTGCCCGTAAGGCCTTTGCTCTTATTACGGGAGAATTTTCTCTCAAGCTAGCCTGACAAAACATTGCATATTAACTCAGTAGCATATAAATAACACTATAATAAACATCAGAAATCAATCACATACCAAAAGGAGGGCAAGAATTTTATCAAATCCCCGAGAAAATGAGTTCTTCTGGCCAATTGCCAAGCAAATTTTCTTAGCCCAGTCTCTGGATAATACCAAACCATCGCCAGAGTCTCGCAGAATCTCCTTAGATTTCAGTCTGGCAAGGTAATAGATAATCTTCTCCTCAGAATGTGGATCATCTTTGAACCACATGCAGAGATAGAACCTGCACAAAGAATGGTAATAAACTTCCAGCACTATTTGGAATTTTGGACAAACAAGACTTACCATCGAGTGAACAGGTTCCCATCATCTTGTGGCCCAGCTTCCTGGAGATAATTCAAAAGTATTTGTTGAACAGTGTCTGCCACTGTCACCTCATCAGGTGTAGCAGATTTTTTCTTATGAGAGGCAGTTCTTTTACCATTTTCTTTATTTTGTAACTCGTAGTACGACTGCAACACGCTAAGCTGTTGTTTGCAAAAGCACAAGGGGCAAGCACTATCACGCTGTAAGTTTTCCTGGCTACCAGCTCCCATGCAGTCTGAATGGAAACATCTTCCACAGACATCACAGGCCATATTTATACCCCTTCCACCAAGACAAACACAGCATTTATTTTTCAATATTTTTGAGCCATCATTATCTCCATCAGTTAGCTCTTGAATTATCCAAAGCTTCTCCTTACTACAGATGACAGAATCACGCTTCAATCTTGATGCAATACCACCAAGAAGATCAATAGCAAAGCAGCGAGCAGAAGTGTCCTTTGATTTCAATCCAGCATTTTGAAGAAGCAACACGCAGAGAACCTGTATTAATTCAAGGTACATGATGAGGGCATTACTAAATTGATTACATGAGTTATGAAATGCAACAAAAGAAACAACGTATTAATGCAAACAGTGGTTGGTGCCAACATTTAGGATCTCAAATTTAGTAACAGCGCTGCTGAGTGCAATGTACCTCAAGTATTGGAGCAGCAGCTGGGTACTCGGGCAAGTTTAGTACCGTCAGCAGGTCCTGAACAAGATTTTCTATAATCCCTTTAGCTTCTGACATATCTTGAGATTTAGCGGCAGTGAAACGTTGAAGAACATTGGTCCAAAAAAGGCAGCAAGCCTCAGTTGCTGCTTCATGGCATTTAGTTGGATAGCTGGCATCAACTGAGGCATCAATGATATTGTTCCAATTTACTGTTCCCTTTAAGCTGTCAGGGACATTTGCACTAAATTGAACCAAGTGAACTAACAGGGCTGTTATCATCTGAATTTGCTTTTGCTCTTCATCTGCTAGATGGTAAGTTCTAACAGCATTTTTTGAAAACTGCAACTTACGAAGAAGTTGAAGTGTTTCATCAACCAAGTAACTCCTGTGTTGTGTGTACGATGAAAAAACCTGTGTAAGAATATGAAAAGTAAGAAAGCATTTAAAAAAACTAAAAAGAGGAGTAAATGGTTGGGTTAATAAACAAAAGCTACCGTGCAAATAACACCGACCGCCTTCAATTGTAAAAGCTGCATATTGTCCACCAAGAATGTGGTAAAGCAAGTTTTTGCTAACTGCAGAATACAACTATCTGACAAGCGGACTGTTGTGAGGAGTTCCTTAAGAAAGCCCAATATCAAACATAGTTTCTGTACAGCAGAATATATAGAAGAAGAAACTCTGGCATAGAAAAAGAAATTTCAATTTCTATTAGTGCCCCAGGAATACCCCCATCAAAAACTAGAAAAGGAAAAAAAAAGCATAAATTAAATCACGTACTTGTTTGCAGAAGATTTTCTCATGCTTAAATTAGAAGCAGTATGCCTCTTTTTGCTAGCTGGTCCGTTTTCATTTTCATTTTCCTCTTCCTCTTCATCTCCTATATTTGACCAAGAAAACAAAATATCAATGCCAATCTGTGTGATGTATGCATAAGTCAACCATGACAGATAAATTTAGCTAGCATTACATGGTCACCATGGCTAGACCACTAATTTAGTGCATTCATGTCAGTAGGGAATAATCAAATTAGCACAAGACAATGCGACTGAAAAATCATGAAAAGTTAAAGATACTAATAACAGCGTGTAAAATTAAGTATTTTAAGACTACCATCATTTGTGACATTTTCAGCTGGCTTGTAGAGAGCTCGGAAGGTAGGGTTACTTGCAGCCATACAATCCATTATCTGATGCCTTGAGAAATCAAGAATTCGCTCAATAAGCTGGTGCAGCCAAGGGTTTTTTTAAAAGACAAAGTCAGCAACCTAAACAATGCCATTTCACAGCAAGATGGATAAGGAACTTAGAATGTGCATGCCTCTTCTCGATACAGCTGCTTTGGCATATCATGGTGGGCCATTATTGCTAAAGCCGCATGAATGGACTCCAAAGCAGAGAAAACCAAGGGTTCCGCATCTGCAGCATCAGGCTGAAGACACCCAAAAACTCGTTAGGCTATAATATGCAGCATATTTAATTCAAGAATTTCTAAACAAAATACGCAAATTGGAGGTAAAATAATTTATGCTAATAACTTACATTTTCCTTCGCGTCTATTGATAAACCTTGAGAACACCGGATCTGACGGTCTATCACATGTAATAGCCTGGTAAGAGAATCCATAGGGATCTCATGCAATATCTTCTTTGAGCGAACAGATGTGATTTCATTTACAAGAACCTTGACATCATTCAACGGAATTGATAACCAGTCATCGCCATCTACATCATCAGGGCTTTCTGCTCTTCCACAGAAATCCTCCACTATTTCACAGAAGTTGGTGATGACTTCTACAATACATAATGCACACCAAAATCAGCTGAATGTTTCAAAATAAAGAAAAGGAAGATGGGTCATATGCAGAAGAGGAAGAATAAACCTTGACTATTAGAAATGCTGGGACCAGAACTTGATGCAGAATTATCAGTGTCTTTCTTCCTTACTTTGGGCTTCTTTGAAGCAACAGATTCTGGTGTTAGTTCATTCTACAATAGAAAGCAGGTTAGCAAAGCCAGATCGAAAGGAGCTAAATATTAATAAAAAGGAAACCAATGGTATCTAACATACACGAAGATGCTCTCTCTGTGAGTTGATATCATCAGGAGAAAACACATGCTCCTTTCGTGTTTTTTTCATATTGAGAGCAAGATGCTCAAAATGCTTCTCGTGTTCTTGATTTTGATATTCTTGACCATGAGGAGGACCTGAAAAAATTAAACAATGTAGCAAAAAAATTAGATGCAATGAAAAGAAAAAAGCTCAACTGTGTAACAAGTGGCGCACAGAACACATTGGGAAAATCTATTATTTGCCCCCAAAATACTTTGTAATCTATTATTTGCCCTCCCATGTGTCTATGACAGGTGGGTTTTGGTCTGACCTGTCATAGAGACATGGAGGGCAAATAGTAGATTGCCAAAGTACTGAGGCAAATAGTAGAATGCCTCGAGCAAATAAGCATGCAAGCATCATTGATATTATTAAATAGAAGTTGTATTGATTTGCACTCTTAAATCAACCTTGAAAGATAGAAAAAAACCATAGACTATACATTGACGCCCTACAAAATGAGCAGAAAAAAACTAGCAAGCTAGCATGATATTGCCAGGATAAGAATAACCAAATTGAAAAAAATTAATATACATATATATTAATAGTTCACATATGATATGCCATGAATGGTAGTTAATAATAGTATAGCATATACACAGAATTACCAAAAAAAAAAGGTACAGTATTATAATAGTAACATGCTATTCAATCTACCAACTTCCATAGAGCCATGTGACGTTGATATTACTAAAAATTTCAAGCAAGAATCATGTTCTCTTAAATCCTAAGACAGGTATTTTCAATCCTATTGCCGTAAATGGGAACCGAACACAGGTTAGGAGCTACATATTCTTGTATTCCCAATCCCACCACTATAACTCTAGTGTTAAACTCATCAGAAAATTAAATAGGTTACCTTTTATTGTTTCCTACAAGGCTACAAGCATGTTGGGCAGTGCAAAATAAGGGAATATTTGCACCGACAACCTGCAAGGCTATAATAAAATGGTTCTGCATGAAGTATGAACATCCAACTGCAACCCAAGTGGTGCTTGCCATGTTCCCGTAAAGAAAATTTATCTGATGCACCGCACTGCAGCAAATAACCAGTCTCAAATGGAAACTAATATATGTAGATGATCCTTGGTATGGTATGTTTTACATATATGTCAGTGCATTTATAGAGAAAATGGAACTGTTTCAAAATAGGATCTATTAGCTAAAAGGTAAATCACACATTAAGTCCCTCTAATTCAACCAAAGGCTCGATTTGATTGAACTACTTCAGACTTCAGTGAAGCTCAAGTCAATCCCTCTATTTGCAATTTATTTTCTGTTTCAGATCTGGTTGATACAGCATTAACACGGAAATTCAAAGGCTGATGGTGCAGTCCCTAAATTACAGTTAGTTGAATGTTCAGGATCTAGCTCATAGGGCACTGACACGGCATGCCAAAATGCTGATGACACATCCACAACCTGATCAATGACAACTTGACAAGCATGCAGAAACACAAATGAAGATTAAAAACTGATTATATAAAGCTTGACACGGGTGCGGGTGTCGGTGTCTGACACGGATGCGGGTGTCCGATTTGGCAAGGAAAATTGGGCACACCAACTAATACTTGGAATCCGACACAGTGCCCGGCTGTCCAGCTCAGCAGAAAAACTGGGCAGTAATTTTTAGTTTTGAGTAAAACTGATTATGTAAAGCTGAAACAGGGAGTAGCCTCTACCAAAAGTTGCAGCTTAACAGACCAGATTTATTTAGATTAAGCACAAAGTAGAAAACCCAGTTTTTTATCAAGTAATTTTTTCCATGAACACACATCAAATCGCCAAGGTCTTTGTTCTCCCTCGCTGTCTTCGTGCCGCTGCCCACCTGCTCTCCTCCCTCCCAGCGCCCTGCCACCTGCCTATCTTCCTCACTCACCCACTCCAAGCAATGCCTCCCATATCCACCTCCACTCCCCTTCCTCCTAGTGCAGCCTGCTTTCTTCCCTTCCCGACTTCCCACTCCTCCTCTCCTCCTCCTTCCTTCCTCTTGCCGGCATCTGCGTGTCAGGACGGCCTTGGCTTGCCTCAGCAAGCAGCAGCCTCTTCTCCTGTAGTTTGGTTGGCAATGACAGCGGAGTTCAGAAGGTGTCAAGCACACGCATCAGGCCAGGACATGAGTCGATGCAGCACGACGCCAAAAAGGTTTACATCACACATGTCCAGGTAACACAGGCAGCCAGCACTTAAACTGAGCAATGAGCAACTTGAATTATAACACCAGCAATTCTCTCTTTTGTAAGGGAGATCTCTAGTGTTATAATATATTAAAAATTTTCAGTAACATATATAGTTACAAAAGGAAAAAGGTAAGAGATAATAAGATTAACATTCTTAGGAACTCTTAACTCTCAGCAAATCAGTATCAACAAGAATAGACCGCCACCATCTAAGCTTATTTTGGGGCACCCAACCCCAAAGATACGACAGTCCCCCTGCAACAGTGCAACCAAATACGCCAGCATCCTAGAGTGATTAGTTCCTTGAAAAAAGTTCATATCTCTTCTAATACTTTTGCCTGTTGCCACTATTTATATCAGATGGGCAAATCAAATATTGGATCTAAAGTCTCTGAGCACAGCACCAATTAAGACATCGGAGTACATATCAAAATCAAGCACCTGTATCATGCCTAGATAAAACTGGCAATTGTTGAACTTTTTAATTGATTACCCATAAATGTACCATGGGCACGAAACCATGCAAATGTGCTCACCTGCATGTCATATTTGTTCAAACTTCAAAGATGCAAAGTGTGCCTTCCTTTATGGAACTAGAAGCATTTGAGGCACTGGTACACAAGGCACAAAAGGCAAGGAAGAAGCAAATCTTATACACATCCCCTCACATACAGTGCCAAAGGAAAATCCAGTCCATGATGGAAATCACACTAGAGACAAGTACTAAAATGCTAACATTATACTAGGGGACCGACTTGTACATAGTCGCCTACATCTGTGGCAAACATGCAGGTGATTTTGTGGCCGTTGGATTTTGATCCAACGACCCAATCCATTCCAATTCCTCTAACCTAATCCTGCAACCCCCCTCCTCCTCTGCCCGATCCCCTTTCATTTCACCGCCGCCGCTGCTCCGCATGCCTCCGCCTCCACCCCTACCGCCTCAGGCCATCACCTCGGCCGCCGGCCGCTTTGCCTCCTACCCACCCACCGCTGGTCGGCCCCACACACCCTAACCACGAGTCCACGACAACAGCAACCCCGAGATCCACCCGCCATTGACAGGCTCGGCCGCCGTCTCCCCCTATCCCCGGCTCCGGCGCCCCGCCTCCGCCCTCACGAACCCACCCAACCGCCAGGCCGCCACCTCCCCCCGACCCTCAATCTAAGACCAGGGAGCACTAGGGACCCCAAACCGCCAAACCCTAATCCCTAACCCGGGCGGCACCGCGGCAGGAAACAAGGAACATGGCGGCGGAGCTGCCGGAGATGGAGAAGAAGGCGGCGCCAATGAATCCCCCATTCCCCCTGGTAAGTCGAATTTAGCAAAACTACCAAATTGCCTGCGCCGGAGGCAGGGGAGGTAGTCGCCTGGGAGAGTGAACTACCGCCCAGGCGGCTGACAATAAGCAAATCCGTTATACTAGATGTCATGACGTCATCAAACTAAATACTGGGCCCGGACAGGCATCCCCGTGCAGTGGGGCATTGAAAGCCAAGGAGCAAACAAGATTATACACACACTACGTCAAGTTTTTACAAAAAAAAGTGGCATGACATACAATGATACAAGTTTAGTTTACCAAATCACAAGGTGTTAATTGAAAGCAATTAAATACCAGACCAGTAACTCCAAGATGTGCTACCACATGAGCAAATGAGATGCTGTCTAGAAATTCACAGCAAAAACAAACAATGGTAAAAGAGCACCACGATTGGCCGGTATGACAGCATATGAAATGCTCAATTCAACGCAAGTCATCGTAAAGCAGTGTTCATACAGTCATTCGAAAGACTAAGCTTTCAAGCAACTAGGAGTCCAGATAGCAGTGTTGTGCCCATTTCAATGGGCGGAAAAAACAAGGAAGTCCAGACAGCGTTCTGAGATGGTCCCAATTTGCAGAGCGTTTACCTTGGTGAGGGGGCGGGGGAGGAGGTTGGGGTGTCCTGAACTTGAACGCGTCGGGGTTGTGTTTGAGCACTTCCATCCAGAGCCAGGAACTCTGGCTGGGATCCACCTCGACGTGATCAGCCTCCGTGAAGCCCCTGCGTGACGCGAACGGCAGCAGAATGGGAGGGAATCAGCCAGCGCCAGAAATGTCGCCCGGGAGAAGCGAGAGGGGAGGGGACGGGAGGGGAGGCTGGACTGACAGGTGGGAGACGTCGGTGTGGGCGAGTATGCGGGCGATGGTGGCGGCCTGCATGATCATGTCGGGGCGGTCGGGGGCGGCGAGGGGCTCGTCGGCGACGTGGAGGGCGGCGCCGAGCGCGGCGGGCAGGGCGGGGAGTGGCAGCGCGGGGGCGACCTCGGAGTGGACGGTGTTGGGCAGGCGGCAGGCGCGCTCGAAGCCGGGCCTGGCGGGCTCGGCGGAGGCGCCGCCGGGGTCCATGGGGGCTCCGGCGGGCGGGCGAAACCCTAGATTTCGTGGGGTAGGGGGGGCTCGGATCGCGGAATTCTGTGTCGCTCGGAATGGGTAGTGGGGATTTGAATTGAAGGTGATAGCCGATAGGTAGGGGTGGCGAGCATTCAACTCGCCGCCGCCCTCCGCCCGCCGCCCGCCGCCAATTTGAAGGTGATTTGGGGAGTCGTCAACTCGTCCGTCGTGGAGACGAAGCTTGCGGTTGCGGGGGAAGCGGCCTCGGTCTCTCTCTCCCTCTGGCTTCTACTCTACAGTATTATGGATGGTTGGTTGGCTGGTCCTTGGGTTGAACGACCAGACCGGCCCGTTACACATTTCGGCCCAAATAAAATTGGAATAAATGATACGAAGGACTCAAGAAATATGTAGAAGTATTAGCTTAACAAACAATTTAGTTTACTTTTTGTTGGGATTGCAACTTTTGTTATTTTTATATACACAATTTACTTTATTTTTTTGAAAATAATTTTTTATAACTTTGTAGCGTTTTTCCCAAAGATCTCAAAAATATTTTTTTAATAATTTATTTAGCTTTTTCATACCACTTTCAAAGGTGGTCAAATTTTCCCAACAAAAACTAAACTAAAACTAAACAAGATATCAAAGAGGGCCATGTCATAGTAAAAATTAGTGCATTGTTCAGGCCGAGATCCGATGCTAATCTAACGGCTAGATGCAGATGTTGGGGCATTGCGATTGCAACCTCCCTTGTCAAAGTATGATGGCTACATGCCTAGATGCAGATGTTCATGGCCGAGATCCGATGCTAATCTAACGGCTTACGGCTAGATGCAGATGATGGCATTCTCTACAACTACAAATACAACTGCATCCCCGTCTGTACTCCAAGCTCCCAGCAATACAATGAAGTGATACTTCTCTCAAACGAACCCAAGTTTTGGGGTCCCTCCATCTCCCTGCGCAAAAAAAGGCAGGAACCGTCCATGTTAAAAGATTCAGCTCCAACCGAATCGCAGTCATGCATGGTTTGTCTCTAATGTCCTGCTTTGCCAGTGCAGCCAGCTGACATGATAATATTAGCCCTACATGACTACATTATATTACATAATTGCAGCCACATAACATTACATACCAAGGCAAAGTTGCATGGTTAAATAGTTTATCCAAAGACATTTCTGCAGATAATTTCATCTCAGATGGTGCCCATCAGATCAAGCACAGCACAATTCTTCATGCCACCTGTGAACTTTTTGTCCTGTTTTCACGGTGCAGGCTTTTTTTCAGACCTTGAGTCACTACTGCTAGTGGAGTATCCAACCAAGAAGGTGAAATAACAGAATGCAGAAACTATCAAAAAATCCTCAAAATTCCCTATCACGGTCTTCTTCTTACGGTCCTCAGCCAGGCTGCACATGTAAACGAAGAGAGAAGTAACATAATATGATTATTGCAATGGCCGCAGAGAGAGACAGATAACACAATCACCAAGAAGAGCTCATAAAATATCAAAAACTAGATACATACCCTTCAAATGCTTCTATGAGCAAGTGCCCTTTTGCCACGTTCATCCTTGTATCCTCGATTTTCTCAAGCACCGCATCAACCTGCATAGAACCAAAGAGATATCTGAAATACTGAAACTCATGTAACCAAGAAAGTCATTAAGCGTGTAAAGGAGAATTCATTCAATTAGCCAACCACAATAAAATCCTTGATGACAATTTTTTTTTTTTGGGGACATGAAACAACAGTAGGAGAGACTCCTATTGTGCATATATATAATAACAATAAGTTACATATATATAGGACCCACAAAATTATAAAACCAGACAAACCCAGCCAACTTTAAGGATCACCAAAGGTAAACAGCAGGCCAAAATATCATTATGAGCTACAACATTCACTCTAACTGAAAGTAAATGAATGTCTGTGTAATGGCCAGATCTAGGGGATGAGAGAGGGAACACCGGCGAGATTGCGTGGCACGCAAGGAGCAAATAAGAAACTTATTCTTTATTTGCTTGTTTAATACGATGACCAGCTGGTCCTTTATATAGGACGGACTCCTACGTGCGTGCGGCCAACACTATGCCCATTGGGGTCCACATGCACCTAACAGTCTGCATCAGATCCCTTTTCCAAGTAATGAAAGAGGGAAGAACATTATAAAAAAATGTTCCTATTCCGCTGCTTCCAAATTTGCCATGCTGAAAGAATGAAGATCTCCATAAAAAAAATCCAGGAATATCATGATAATATCTGTGAAAGAACCATTCAAATGTGGTGTTGAAGAGATATGAAGTTTAAGATGGTTTCCATCATCTCAGTACAAACCAACAGCAAAATAATAGGTGCAATGCTGTTTCTACTGCATTTTGGTCACACATAACACAAACAAAAGAATTTATCCCATGAAATTTCTTTCTTTCAAGATGTTTCTTGTGTTTAGGCTGTACAAGAATAGCAGCCAACAAAAAACACTGCACCGCATTATGCATTTGGATTTCCAGATACAAACTAGAGCTGGATCAACTGAGAAAGATTCACAGTGATTCTCATAGAACTGCTTGGATTGATAGAGAAAGATTCATAGTGATTCTCATAGAGCTGCTTGAATTGATGCTGACCATTACCTAAATATAAATCCAAGAGTCAACAGAATCCAACTGAATTTGAGACTGATCCATCAAGGAACTCGTTAACATGTAGTCCTGGCAAGTTTTTGGAGATAGGGGAGGTGAAAATTAGAGAGGAGATCATTTGCCAACAAGAAGTCCTGAACAGAGATGTCCTCATCCCTTGCAAAAGAGAAAAGGCGAGATAATTTGATGCTAGGGATCCAACCATTCCACACATAAATCCAGGAAAGAACACAGAAGCTATGTCCCACTGCAAAGGATGCAATAGTTGCGATAAAGCCCATAATGTCATGCCACCAAAACGATCCACAATTTGTATGACACGAGGGATGGTGCTGCGTAAAAGTTTGTCCTGACAAGATCCAACCATGGAATGTCCAGCTTGTTATGGAATTTATGAAGATTCTTTGTAAAGGCCTGGTTCTGGACGTGTGCCAATTTTCCATGAATTGTTTTTTCAGCTTCAAACAAGTTGTAATAAAATGGATGCTACTGAATCAACAACAAAAAATGGCTCCCAAAACAATTGTGGCACTAGGGAAACATTTACAATTGAATCATAATACCTGATTTACTGTTAACAAGTGTGATAGACTCCTTTCTTTATCATGTAGTAATAAGGAAAAATGTGCGTTTTGTTCTTCTTTCTGCCCTAATCCCCAAACCAAAGATGGATATAGTTCATATAACTTAAAATCGGCACATTTATGAGAGACAATCACGAGAGGAGCATGCACCACACCTGGGGCTTGTTCCCGGTGGGGTGGTCGAGGCTCCGGCTCCTGAACCCCATCCCCACGGGCCGCGTGGGGGATGCGCCGGACGACGAGACGCCGCGTCGGAGAGCCCTTCCGGCCGCCGCCGATCGCAGCATCGCCCACGCCATCCGATGCGCGGTTCGCTCCTCGCTCGATCCGGCCGCTAGGGTTTCGTTGGGTTCTTCTCTTCCTCTCGTCTCCTCGCGCGAGTCGTTGGGGTTTTGGGTAGCCAACCTCTTCTCTTCTCTTCTCTTACTCCTTTAAAGGAATTTTATTACTGTTTGCCCATAAAAAATCGCGCAAACAAAAAAATGCCCAAGGTTATGACGCAAATGCAAAAATGCCCCTAGGTGCCCTCGCCCAGGGCGCCAAACAAGCGAGGGCGCCCCAGCGCAGGGCGCCAAGGGCCTAGGCGCCACCGCCCAGGGCGCCAACGGTCTAGGCGCCACCGGCGAGAGCGCCTAGGGACAGGTGGGCCCGGCGCACGCGTTGCTCGGCGCTGCTGCTGGCCAGGTGCACGTGGGGCTCGGCGCTGTCGGCGAGGGCGCTGAAATGATTCAAAGGATGTTACTCTTTGCAAAATGTTTTCAAATAAATAGAAGTTATTCTTTAAAATTGACTTAGGCCTTGTTTGTTTCGGCTTAAATTAAATTAAATTAAATTAAAATTTGTTATTTTTGTATAAGCCAAATGATGTAATACTTTGTAGTCATTTCGTGGTGTTTTAAATAATTCTATGTAGCGTTCGTAAAATAATTTTTTCATAATTTTTTAAACTCTTTAAAACGTCTTTCGAGGGGTCACAACTTTTCCAGATTAAAGTATTCAGCAACTTTCAGCTGAAACAAACAAGACCTAGGTAAGTAAACCTAGCCACTCCTTGGAACCCCTTTGCATGCATCAGTCGATTGTCTTGCGAGTATATTAAATATACTCAACCTCGTGTTTCAACTGCGGGGCTGCTCAATCCAACGAGCAGTTTCTGTCTCGCAATGTTAGGAGTCTGAAGGAGAAGAGTACCTTGAGAAGGAGTTCGCCGCTATAATACAAGATAAAGGCTTTGCCGACAATTATGAGCTCGCCCTACAACTTGCTAGTGGAATATGTTTACTTGCTATTCAATTTGGAGTTGAACTTATATTTTCATGTTTTCGCTATACTAAGCCTGCGTGCCTAGCTATATGTAAAAAATGCCACGTTGAAATGCGCACTCTGATATAATAATGTACTTCAATGATGACATTTGATCCATCGATCTAAAATCTATGTATACTAGCTTACTTGATCCGGGGACTAGTACAGGTAAGACACGAAAGCGAGCCGACTCCATTCTTGGGTCCCGACACAAAACAACAAACAAGAAAAAACAAGAACCCTTAAACCTACTAAGTGACCTAACAACGCACCCATGTCACATGTGGCACGTATACCTTTCGTAGCCCGTCTTTTCTACATGTCATCGTAGTCTCTAGGGTTCTAAGAAACCTAAGAACACTCTTGCGATATCTCGACCACTTTGATTGTATCATCAATACTAAAAACCAATCCACACTTAAATTAGGAACCTAAGATGCTTACAACCCCCTCCCCTCTAATTTTATGACAACCAATCAATAATCTAGCCGAAAGAGGTTAGTGAAAGTGGCAGAACAAAATGCCACATTGCACATGATTCAACATAAAATGAAGTAATTTAGCTTGAAAAAAATATTTGCATCTTGAATAGATAGAAAAAAAATGCATGGCTATGATTAACTCACACTAAATCGATGCATTGGTGATTTTAGGATCAGGGGCAACTCATAGGGCGTTCGTGCTCGTCCCTCCCGATCACGTCGTGTCCCTGCCTTCAGCGGTCGCTTCGGCGTCGACGAAGTATGGATCCGGTAGATGATCGTGGGGGGACGAGCCAGAAGCTTCGGTGGGAGGATCTGCGGCGAAGACTCCTTGGGATCTGAGTTTTCTTCGTGAGCAGATGGAGCAATAAGGTGTGTTTTTTTCTTTCTTCGTTTTAGCCAATAAGAGACCTGTTCGAGTCGATGTCGACGTGGATGAGAAAGATGCAGAGCCTCGGCGGGGGATCGAATCCTTGCGGCGACGACATAGTGAGGTCTAGATCTCAATGATGGTGGGCAGTTCTTGTTAGTAGAGTCATGGAAAGGGGCAAGATCTGGGATGAGTCAAGGAGAATTCAAATGCTGGCAATTTCGAGGACGATGATGACGGTGATCGAAGATTGTTGTTCGATGCCTACCTCATGTGCAACCATGACGGGTATTTGTGCTACCACTACTAATGTTGATTTTGATCTTCCTTTCCGTGTCCCTATGTGGATGAGGCCAGAGGTGATGGAGACGACAGCAGCGCAGAACACGACGATCTTCGTTTTCGGCGATGGCGGTGTATGGAGAATCTCTAGATCCCTATGTTTTTTTACAGTCAGGTCCTTTATGTACTCAGTTGTAATTTGGCTTTTGGTCGAAGGCCTTTCTGTAAAAGAATATTTGATATGAATGAAGTATTATCCCTTTCTAAAAAAAAAAATCGATGCATTGATTACCAAAACAAAAAATATCCATACAAATAGCATGCAACCAAGCAAAAGCAACAAAGGTAAATGAGTTTAGAGCTTTACAAGAATCAAATGAAACATTAAAATCTCAGCCATTATCAAATGGATGGATGGATGGATATATATCCCACCTATTGGAATGGCGATAGATGTCTAGTTAATTAATTTTAATTAAAAAATATTATTTATTTATTTATTTTATAAATTTTTAAAATATAAAAAAATTAAAAATTCATGTCGATCCCAATTCCTAGATCGCGGCCCCCAATAAAAAAGAAAAATTTTATTTATTTATTTATTCATGTCGTTTCCATCCTTTGCTTTGATTCTTGATAGATTTACCTCATGTTCATGTGGCTGTTGGATATAGTGCCAATTTATTCATGCTATTTCTCGATTTAGGGTTAGGTGGGTGGCTATGAAGAAGAACTCACCTATCCAGAGTGGTTCATGTGCATAGTTCTGAATCTGGTTAAACAAGTGCTACAACATTTTGACATAGAGATTAGGGCATTCAGTGCATACACCTCATAAAACCAAAGGTTTGGAAACCAGCTGTTGCATTAGAATTTTACTCCTAAAACATTTGTTTCATCTATTTCGTGCATGATTGAAAAAGAAACAGTTCTATTCTTTCGTTTTGAAGCCCTACCCATAGCAATATACTTTCAGCCTACTTATTTTGAGCTACAAACTTTTCCCTTAGTACAAGTGCGTATATAATTTTTAAGCTATCCAGGTATCTCATGGTCTGCTGTAGCAGCTTAGTTGGATGTTTGCTTTCTTCCGGTAAAAGATCTTACAGAAGTTTTTACGAAATCCATGAGTTCATGCTTTCCTTCCATAGCTTCCAAATCATAAGCTCCAAGCTTGGATGATTATAACAGTAAGGTCTATGTAGTGTTTCTTTGGTTTTGCTATTCAGTTCCTTAGCTGTCCTACATGGTGTCCTTATTCAGAAAAATTTAATAGACATTCTTATAGCCTTCTGCATAATAGTAATCCATAACTCAAAGTACTTTTGAAGGACATAATACAGATTCTTATAGGTTGTCGCGTAGTTGGTGATGTCCATGCCAGGGTGTGGTTTTTTAGTTAGTAAGAAATGTAGTGTCTGAATGTAACTTCAAAGTTAGATATGGATTATTTTTCCAGTCAGCCACCAGTGTGCTGTCAAACCATTTTAGTGGGCGTCATATTCTTTATCCATGGTTTCTTCTAACTTCTAAGTGGTCTACTAAATATCAGGTTGTAAAGATATTGGAACCTCATATTTACATTCTGGTGCACTATGTATCAATGTAGGTCATTTCAGGATTTCACTAGGTTAGTGCATATTTCAGCAAAAGTGAGATGAGTTTATCACGGGCACCATTCGGCATACTTATATGTTACTCTCTCTTCTCAGTAGCATTTTAGAGACGAATCCAACATATTTATTGCATACACTCTCATGCTTCCTTGCGTGTTTTTCGTCCTTTATGTACAAGATGCAGTAAATTATGCACAATCGTTCATTGTGTGTGCATATTTTAATGCAGGTCATCCGTGATTTCAGAGCAATGCGGAGGAGTTCATTTACTTGGTGGTGGTTGATGCCATAGTTCAGGCTATGCCATGCCATAGAAATAAACTAGAGATGAACTTTAGCCTCCTATAGTGGTTTTGAATGGTAAGTTTATTTTCTAACTTCATTGGATGAAGGTGCTATAAAGAAAAGAAAGACAATCTGATTTAACACAACGTGTTGTTGCCTTATGTGATTTTGTAAGTCAAATCTCAATGAATTTTACCTTTATTGCTTAGCTTCCTTAACCTAATATATGTGACTCTTTTCATCCAGATCTATTTGAATCTTTTAATTACTGCTCCACTTCCTTAAGACACCATTCATCCTTTTAAACAGCTACATCAATTGCCATATGTGTAATCCTATCAATTGCTAATCATTATTTCAGTGGCTATATAAGTTCCAATTACTCATCTTAGTTTATTAAACATAAAAGACATATTAATTTCCTGACAATTAACTTAGCTGCACCTACAATGGAGTATTGTACTTTGGCCATTTATGGAATGTAAGTAATTATAGATGAGATGTTTTACTAAATTTTACCAGTATTGAACTAATGTACTTTATGATGGTTTAGTTATTTTTTATTTTTCAACATTACAGATTGGGCCTCCAGTATTTTTTTTCGCGGCCCGGCCCGGCCATGGCTTAAATAAAAAAATCCCGGGCTCGGGTTCGGCCCGGCCCGACCGCTGGGCTTCGGAAATGAGGCCCGAGCCCTTGGGCACAGCACAGCAATGCTCTGCCTACCAGCACCAGCGCAACCAATTGTTAATTTATGTCTACTCTTGCTCTCCATGAACAGTACCAAACTATGTTAACATCGCATAGGACCCTGATTTTGCTGCTACTTGACCAGACCACAGATCGTGTTGATTAGGATACCTTGACATCTACTCATGACAGGGTTCTTGATCGGCTATATATGTACAAAGGTAATGGAAACTAAATCTGATGTGTCAAATGCACTGATGCAGCTGTTGAGAATAATGTTCAAGTTGAATCAGGTAATATATAAGGTACATGCAAAAAAAAAAAAACTCAGATGGATGTCTCATTGGAATATAGTATTTAGGTTGTCTCAAGATAGATTCCGTAGACAGATTGGGTTGTTGACCTGGAATGGCTTATTGCCAGTAATTTTTATGAGAGGAGATGGAATAGGTTTGTCACACATTGGTGTTCAATTTCCTTTTGCAGGCCTTCGAAAGATATATACTTCATCTCCTACAACGTAAGTAATCAACTGCGCTTTGTTTATGGAGTACAAAGCATTATATATATCTCTCCGTATACATTTCTTACGCCTCGATTTATGCATGTATTTGGCAGCGCCGGCGGTTCCGTTCAAGGCGGTGTGTCGCTCCCAGTCAAAAGGAAATTAGTATATCAATAGCCATTCTTCCGTACGTGTCGCTGCTTGCTGCATGCTAATGCTTACTGTCCTAGCAGGCTTCTTTTGTTCGATCGGTCAACGATGTTGAACCCGTCCACTGAAATACTCCATCTCTTTTGCTTTTACCGTGACTATATGATTATCAACTGGTTATCTTTCGTATGCTGCCACCAGAGAATACCCTGGTCATGAAGACAGTCGGTTGAGCATCACCTTTCCTTTTGGTGACACAAAGACACTTGGTCCTGTAAAATATGATCTACCAGTATGTTCATATACGTGTATCGCGGTGTTTGTTTGCTTATCTTAGCAGCCCCTTTGCTTTATACTACCATGCGCCATGGCCGCACTCACTACTCTGCTTGCTATGGTAACGGTTTCTCACGGCTAAGACAACACGCTCGACGACCTTCGTTCGTGACTTCACATCCAACGCTCGGCGCGCAACCTCAGCTAGTAGTCTTATAACCAACATATATCTATCCTTGCTTATGAATGGACGTCTATTGCGGTGGTGATATCGGTACATACATCATGGATCCAAATTTTCTTACATGAAAAATTTTCAGCGCTATCCCTTGTACTATAGCTAGTTGAATTGGTTCCATCGGATGTTGCATTTGGATGGACCATACGTGTAGGACCATGCACATGGCTCAAACACATGTTTGGTAGTCCTGCATGAGCGGTCAAGCTATGATTTCACTTCTTTTTGGTTGTATGGGCATGTGGCATTGAGTGCTCTAATTTAATTTCTCATAACATACAATACTCATTAAATGCCTTTAAAATAATTTTTTCGACATTGTCCATTCGAATGGACTTTACTTGATGATCAGGGAATATATTCTTAATTCTTATGGTGCAAGAGATTAGCTTCGCGAATGTATACTTTCTTGTACAAAGTAAACTCACGTTTAACCATTTCGAGGAAGTATCTATGACTACAATGAAATATTTGAAAGGGTTGGATAAAGGCTTTATAGGACAGTAAATATACCCTTGGATACGCTTTAAGAATGCAGGGATTTCATCTTACACTTTTGTAGTGGAGATCCTAGTGACCATGAAATATTTATGGAGTTAATAATATTCTAGGCTTAGAAGTTTGGGTTTTACAGGCTGCAAACGTGCCGAACTTGAGCAAGCTTGCCCAGCCAAGCTCAAGCTCAATAAGGCTCGAGCACGATAAGGCTCGAGCTCGGGTTAGCGCTTTAGTATAGGGGTGAAAACGGGTAGGGTAATACCCGACCCGTACCCGTTTCGGTTTAGTTTTTACCAAAAAAAAATCAGGTTTGGGTACGGGTAGGATACAGTTCGAGCGATACCGAACAAATACCTGGTTGATCGGGTCAGGTGCAGGTACTTGGTCTATTTTAAAAAGGGTACCTGACTTATATGGTGTATCATTTATGTGTTGCCAATTGTCATGAGTATTATTGAAACTTTATGTCTTGAACTATTTATGTAAATTGGACTATGCCTTGTGTGTTAATTGGACTCTATGTGTTAAATTATTTGTGTTACTAGTTTGTGAGATGAATTTTTTTATCACATGTTTTTTATTCTAGGTAATTCGCGTACTACCCGCTAAGTACCCGTTGTTCGTATTATATCCGTTCGTATAATATCCGAAACCCGTTTTATACCCGTCAGTAAATACCCATACTCGTATCCGTACCCTACCCAGTTTTTAACGATTCGTACCCGGGAAAAATTAAATAGGTACGTAAGGTACGAAATGACCCCTACCCGACCAGTACCCTATCCGTTTTCACCCCTACTCGAGTAAGCTCGATCTCTATTCGTTTAGACTTGATAGCATATAACACGTGTAAAAAATAAATAACTAGTTGACTTGAACAAAGCTTGACTCAGGCTTGAATAAACTCGATCAAATATCTTTTTATTAAGAAAAAAATAAAGTTTAAATAGACTCGATGATGGTTGAGTAGACTTTGAATAAATCTCGCACTCAAACTCGTTTAATACTTGAGTAGCTCTTGAACCAAGTCTCCAACGAGCCGAGCTCAAGGCCTCGAGCAACTTGTGAGCGTAGAGCTTTTTCGCAACCCGAGGTGTATATAACACCATGGCCCAAATTTGTTTGGAACCTAGCCTATCTATGATGCTAGTCGACACATGTATAGCACCACTCTTAGGCTTTCAGCATCACTTCGTTCAAAATGGTTAACCCGGGTGGTATGTCTGATCCATGAGGCATTATATGCTAGTGCAACTCTCTCAAAACTAGAGAGATGATACTATTCCACCACAACCAATCCACATGGGCCACACGAGCTTCTCAACACATTAGGCCGAGGTATTACACTCACCCCCTTAATGGGCTGACGAACTTGGCAGCATACCGCATATGCGGCAAATGCCTAGGATCTTCCCTCGATATGCGACCGTGTGTCCAGTGTCGGTTCATATACCATGCCATGTGACCACTTTGGGCCCACACGCGTTATGCGCCATATGCCCACGCTGCAAAGCCCATAGGCGCTCGCACAGCATGGGTTGATGCTCTAACACCATCTATAACACTCTGGACCAAATTTGTTTAAAGCCTAGCCTCTTACGGGTTAACCCAGGGTGCTATATATATGCAACCCACGCATGCATAGTACTCTTAAACTTTCGACCTTGCTTCATCCAAAAGGGTTAACCCAGGGTGCTATATTTGGTCCATCAGGCATTATATGCTAGCGCAACTCTCTCAAGGCAAAAAAGGTGGTACTATTCTATCACAACTAATCCACACTGGCCACATGGGCGTCTCAACATATTGGGTCGGGATATTACAAAGGGCCATGGACATTTGATATTTCGATAGGCGTCGTCGAATCTCCCTAGCATTAGAGGTGGCCAAAGAACCGACCTGACCACATGGGCCACATGGCCCTTTCAACACATTGGCTCGGGGTATTACATGGGGCCAGGGGCATCCAACATCCGAATAGGCGCGGTCAAATCTCCCTACTATTAGAGGTGGCCAACGAACAGGCCCGACCTGATTTGGACTCGTTTAGCTTGGTTTACTATACGAATCAGGCCTAACGGGCCAATGGCTAGGGTATCGACCCAAGCACGGTTCATACAGTGAACCGAACTGAACCAGACCGATCGATTTTAAATGGGATGACCCATTTTTGCCAAAAAATATATTAGAAAATTGAGAAAATGATCCAGCTACGGCCGCCCGTCCTCGACTCAGCGGCGGCGTGACCTCGAAAACGGTGGCAATGGCCCATCTTCGGATCTGGCGGCGCCGGCTCCCTCTCGGATGCACGACGATGATGGGGATGGCCGAGCCAGCGAGGAGGCGCAAGGCTGAGGATGTGCCGGCAAGGGAGAGCGCGACAACAATGGTGAGGGGTAAGGACATGCCGAAGCGGGGAGCTTGAGGAGGCATCCCAGATAGCGGCGCATGGTGGGTGGGTTGGTGTCACACCATCTTCCCATTGGAGGTAGTAGGGTTGAGAGCGGCACCAGGAAGGTGGAGCTCGTCGGAGATGTACGAGGAAGGGGGGAGAAAGAGGATGAGTTAGCCGGAGGTAGATGAAGGATTAGAAAAGAATTAGAGAAAATAGGGTTTTAATTTGTAAATAATGGTATATATAAAAAATTTGCAATTTTACAATGTTACAGGGCACATAAGTCATTTTATAATGGCAAATATTAAAAGTGACCACTTTATAATTACGCGTATCCATTTAACCTAAAATTTTGTGGCATTAACCCATCATTCCAGCTCAATCAAACTAGCGGCTCCCCAATCGACGCCCTCCCAGCCGCGCCTCAACTCGCTGACACCGCAACTCCCAACTCCCAAACCCCAAATCGCGGACAAACCAAACCCTAGAACACCGCCGATCCGAAGATCGGGATCGCCCATGTCGCCAACGCCGATGGTAGCCAGGGTGGCTAGGGAGGTGGCTCGCCGCGCCCGCGCCCGCGCCTTCTCCTCCCGGGAGCCGACCATGGCGGACATGGTAGGATCTCTTAAAAACCTTTCCTTTCTGCTCCTCAATCCTCACTGCATCTAAAGAAGGGGGTTCGGCAAGACGAGTAAGAGGAGGCCAGATTCTATGCACAACGATGGTCAGCCGTGACCGTGACCATAGCCAATGTTCTACTCTGTTCTAGCCGCCAGCGCGTGGATTTGGCCAACTTGGTCTGCCCTTGCCCCAGCTTGCATAGCCACGGGCCATTGCATTGACAGTGTACCCACTACCCAGTCTGTTCTAGATGAATTGATGCCAATACCTAGACCGTTGTGACTTGAGGCCACTGTTAAAGATTTTCCTACATCTGGTCTGGGCTGATCACAAACATGTATACCATCTCAAGGAGGGGACAATTAACTAGGTCAAGATTAGAAACGAAGAGATTGCGGGAGGGGCCGGGCAGACCGCAGCTGTCGATCTAAGAGCTTTATTTTAAGGGGCATTAGTTGGATGTGTCCGCTGGGGTAGTGTTGCTGTACACCGGATCAAGTTGGTGATCTCTCATGAATAAGATTGTTATTTTGTTTGTAATAAATTATTAAAGATTTGGTTCCCCCTTGGAATGAGAATGATACCTGTTCACCTTTTGTGTTGCATCTAGAGCCACTTTCCATCCAATTTGCTTGCTTGAAAAATCCAGCCTGATGCCCTGGCATGGATTTTTTTTTTACAAAAGGTTAGAAAAATCCAGGGTCATGTATGACATCTCTATAGGTTGGACCAAATTTCATCAAAGGTGGAGTTATCCATTGCATCCCATTAAAACAATCCTTATAATCCAAAATAAAACATGATAACCTTACCGTCCGCAAATAACAAAGTAACATCGATACTTTATAATGTTACCAGGAGAGCGCAAAATGGCAAAAAGATATCTTAGGTCTTGTTTGGTTAGGCTGAAACTCTGAGATAGGTTATAATAATCTGAAGAGTTAGCTCTCGAAAAGAGGCTCGAAAAGACTGAAAAGTATATTTAAAAATATTTTTGATATCAACCACTAAAAGCCCCAAAGAAATGACTACAAAGTTTAACCTCGTATAGCTTGCACAAAATATCAAATATGCTATCAATTTCTAAAAATTCAATATCGTATTAAAAAGGTTTACTGACATTAGAATCTATTGATATAATTTTTGTATACTCAACATGTGCATGATTTGACTAATTGTTGGTCAAAATTTACGAAGTTTGACTTTTCCAAATCTTAATATGCCCTATATTTTGGAACGGAGGGAGTACACTAATTACAAGTTTACTGCTTAGCTTGAAACACAATAATTTAGCAAGAATGGTTGAAAATTTCTTGTTCCTAAATAGTCTATATATGCAAAATGTAGAATGGTTCAATGTTTCAATGGAGTTAAGCAGAAATCGGGGTTATTCAATCATATTATAACATGCTCAGCTCATCTACATCTACAAAATGACAGTGAGCATAACACTAAATTATAAAATGACAAAAGCAGTGAAACAGGCACTGGTATCCAATGGATAAAACAATAAACTGGTTGTGAAACTGTCTACCTGCACCAATATGCAATCACCATGTATATTTACTGCTGTAAGGATCAGCTGAAGCTATCTCTAAGAATAGCTCTTAGGAAAATGCCAAGTAGCCAATTTATCTGAACCAATTAACCAATGTGGCAAAACAACGGCAAGCTAGAGCAGCAAGAAGAGTAGGAGGGGAGGGCCAAGGGCAGGAGCCGTGCAGTGGCGGTGGCTCTCAGCAGGTGCTGGCTGTGGCGGCTGTCAGCAAGCTGCTAGAGCAACAAGTGGGAGGCCCGAGGGCAAGAGCCGCACCTTAGGATGTTTCAATTATGATGAGGCCGGCACCGGTGGCACAGCAGGATGATGCTGAACAGCGTGGGCGCGTGGCTATGGGAGCTCAGTGACGCGGCCGGGGGTGATGTGGAGCAGCGCCTCTGTGTGGTGTGGCTGAAGACAGCGTCGGGCTGCATGGGTGCCGTGCGCGAGGCGAACAGACAGCAGGGAAGCGGTGAAGGATAGGGAGGAGGCTGGCCAGATGGGTGAGTCGTTAGTTTTGCTAACCGAACGCTGCGCGGACAGGAAGAGATTCAAAATTTGAAAAGAACGTACCGAGACTTTTATTAGTTTTTAGTAGAGATAATTGTGGATGGCACGGTGGGTAATTATAATGAACTGTGATACCATCAGCACTCACCAGTCACCACAAGAGGCAATGAGTAGTCCTTAGCATGTGGACATGAGTAAATCATGGTAGAGGAAAAATAACAACTGTGAAATTTTTGGGAGCCTTTAGCGTCTCTACTGATTGACTAGAGGTGGAGGTCATGCATGCATCCTGTCGCTGATTTCATCTAGTACAGTGGGGTTTTTCTTTGAAGTAGTGTTTTTACAAATGCATCTCATGGAAGATTACATGTAAATGACATACTGTATTCTCTTTACTTGGCATGAAGCTCTCGGAGCTTGATGAGGCGGAGAGGGCTCAAGTCATGAAGGTGCTTCACAAGGTGGATGTGGAAATGAAAAGGGAGATCGATAAACGTGTAGATTTGGCCAAGGAAGCGTGGACTTATGGTGATCGCGTCGGCGTTACAAATTGGTATATATAACATATACCTAGGTCCATGTTTCACTATTATTACCCATTTTACTTTACCTTTAAACACATGTCTCTGTGCTTCCAGGTTGTGTGACCGCTGTGGCGTGCCAAGGGGGGAATTCCGGGATAAGTTAATCTGGCGTTGTTTCATTGGTGGAGTATTTCTCACGGCTGGAGCAACTGGGCGGTTCTTGGCCAAGTGTGAACTGCGTAGACAGGAAAAGGAGCTTAGCCGCACTAATGCTGATACTGCATAGATGCTGCCTGACTTGCTGTCTATTAGTCGTACGGCTTACCAGGATTTCTGTAATGATTTAGTGTGTTCATCGTGGAATGTGAAACATGTGACTGAAGGCATCATCTTGAGGAGGATATGCAGGTCAGGTTGGTACTTGGTAGGATTTCACTATGTCAGGTTAGATCTTTGGTTATGTGCTATTATCTACCTTATTAACGGTTGAGGAGGACTTGTGCAGGCTAATTATGCACTCGCTATTTGGTCATCCGTGTGGAGCTCCTGTATACGTTGGTAATCTATTAGACTGATTGAAAACTTTTCTGTGGTTAGCTAGTAGCTCATGGAGTTCAAGGTGACTCGGTTTAAATTATTTGAGTAGGATAAATAAAATGGTACTTACTGAACTGCAAGTAAGCTAATACTTCATCTGTTTCAAAATACACGGTGCATAATTTTTTGACACGATCTCCAATGTAGAACTTTGACCATTAATTTATTTTCTAAGATATCATCAGCAATTACAAAATTAATATAATATGAAAGTATTTTCGAATACGAATCCAACTATGCCACATGTATAACACTAAACATATATGTTTTTAGCTAAATTGTTAGCCAAAGCTTAGAGACGTTGACTTTTTTAATACATGCACGTCTTATATTTTGAAATGGAGGAAGTAATCTATTCAGGAGTTAGCTCTGAACCCTAGTTTTCCCTAAAAAAATCTTGCATGATAGCGCGCGCAATGTGATTTGTGGCCCACTGACCCTGATCATTATTGAAGACCTATTCAAAACGTTTCATACATGTGTCTCTCTCCTTTTGACGCCCTTGTTCTTTTGTCTCTAAGGCTAAAAATGACTGTGCGTCATGTCCTATTGACTACAGACACTCTTTAAAAAAAACACACACACTCCGGCCGCCCGTTGATCTCTTGAATAATAGTGTGAGTAGGCAAAGTTGCAACAAACCGAAAAGTACAAATTTTAGATTTATAGCTTAAGCTTCAAAACAATGTCGAAACAATACCTAAACATGGTCCAAAAATTCTGAATTTTGCTGTCAATGTAGACCAACTATAGAGCATCAGGAGGAGGTGGCCCTCCCAAGCCCAGTTGGAGTAGCCTCGGGCAGGACAACCTAACAAGGAAGCACGAAACAATACCTAAACATGGTTCAAAAATTCTAAATTTAGATGTCAATATAGACCAACTATAGAGCATCAGGAGGAAGTGCCCCTCCCAAGGCCCAGTTGGAGTAGCCTCGGGCGGGACAACCTAACAGGGAAGCGCAAACAGAAGTGATGTGTTGGAGTTGGAATTTTTTTTTGCGATTCTGATTGAGCTTGAGTTAGAACAGACTATGTTGTTTGAGTTATATACAAACGAGCTCTCTTGCCCACTTTGCCCTCACAAGTACAAGGAATCTAAAGGGCAAAATAGTAATCCTAATCTAACCTCCCCTGTATGCCCTTGGCCGGGTCGCCAAAGCAGGGGCCTGCTTGTCATCTCTCCTCGCCTGCCTTCCTTTCCCCGGCCTTCATACCTGGAGAGAAAACAACGATTAGCTCTATTCGTCTCTCCTTTTCCCTTGGCTATCGTCAAAGTCTTCACTCGTCTTGCAGTGGCAGTGGTTGGCTATTTTTGGCAGGTGCAGAGCATCTTTGAATCCCAACCTTCTTTTTAACTGTTCGTCCTAGGATAGAATCCCAAATCTCCCGCCTTGTGCAATGATTCGTGTTCGGTGTGCCTGGGAGCAAACCCCGCGCGAGTCTTCGGCTTGAAGTGGTCTTCAGGACGCGTGGTGCCCCAAAAAGGTCCCCGCGCGAGGCTTCCGCCTGGAGTGGTCTCCGGGACGCGTGATGCTCTGGAAATAACCCTGCGCGAGACTTCTGTCCGGAGTGGCCTCCCGGACGTGTGACGCTAACATATGAGGCATCTTCAGTACGGAGTCTTGTCGCCTGAGGTAGGGGGTCACCCCTACAACACCTTAACATTTGCCTTGTGAGACAGATGGCTACTAAGTACTCGATAAATTGCTGGGCTGGTCCTGCTAGCTAGGAAGTGCCACAGACTTGCTCGCTGTACAAGTGAAGAGCGAAGGGTCAGGCAACAGGGAAGCAACAAGTATCGTCACGTCTGGAACTTGTGAAGTTCCAAAGCCCTTGTGGGGAGATGGATCCCTACCCGTTTGCAACAGAGCAATTACACCTAAAATTACACCATGATCTCATTTTGGAAGAGCATGCTAAAAACCTAGGGGGCTTGTTGGGATTCTTGCTAGGATTCTCATAGTCCTCTGCATTGCATTTGTGTGCTTTTTCTTCAAATTATACGAATGGGCCATGTCTGGCAGCATTCCAGCTGCAAATTACCTGAAAAGTTCATCCATGTTTGTCTACAAAATTACCTGCATATGCCCGCGAAGCACCATGGTCGGCCACTCTAGTTGTTTGACATTTGAAAGCTAGTTATTTTTTAGTAAAAGCTGACCACCTGAAACATAAATCACTATTTAATAATGCCAGATATGCCATTGGAAGCACCCCTAACCTTGTAGTCTAACAATACATGTGAGCGTCTCTTCTTGCTTCTTCTGGATCCATCCCCATAATAACATAATATAAGTTTCTTCACTTTTTGTGGATGCTTAACAATTTCTTTCTTTTTGACCGTAAAAGCCACACACAGCTAGTGTATTAGATCAAAAGAAAGGGTTATACAAGGTCATTACATGCGTGTTCGGTAGAGGCACTAAACAAGAAAAGAAAGGAGAGAGACCAACAAGAATACAAGAATACAAGAGGATAAGGACATATTCTTCTAGATATTAAGAACTCTATCAATTTTTTTACATGGTCCGGCGCAGGCCCATAACAAAACAGCGTCCTTGATTTATCAATCCGTTGGGCTGCAGGCTATCCCTTTGGAAGATCTGCCTGTTGTATTCCATGATAAAATAGATCAATCACCCCACAGTTGGTTCTTGGGAATAAAATCTACTATAAGTGTCAATGTTGAATAAATCTCCAGTTCACTTGTATCAACATTGATATTTGCAAAGTGTTATTCCTAGGAACCAACTGTGAGGTAATTGATCCATTAACATTGCAGGTAATGCTCTTCCCAAAAACCAACCGTGGGGTGATTGAGACAATCAATAGTTATGTAAGTTTTCTATTGGCGGACGCCAAGCTCGGACGTCCGGCACTAGCCAGATGATCGGATCAGTCATCGCGCGCACCCGCAAAAGCTCCCAGCTAGGCGGAAGTTGGTCGGATGTGCATATTGATATGTTTTTCAATTAAACTACTGATTTTTTTGTATAAAATTCAAACAGTGTTCAAATTGAATGGAATAAATTTCCCAATTCTTCTAAAATCGAGGGCAACCCATTTTAAATACTTTTAATTTTTTTTGAATTTTTCACTTTTTCAATTTTTTTGTGTGGAACTTGGAGAACTTGGCAACAGCCCATGCACATGGTGCCCCCCACCCCATCATGATGACATCATGTGAACATATTGAATTTTGAAAATGCGATACTGAAACTTAAAAATATACTATTGAAACTTGAAAATTAACTAATGAAACTTGTTTACAAAACTAATGAAACTTGGTATATTTTTGATCATTGATGCCAAAGGGGGAGAAATTGTGGCAAATCTCTAGTGAATATTTGAGCTTGGTGAACTCTTGCTAGTCTTGAGAAAAATTGCAAATCCTGTTGTGCTTGTTTTTGCCCAAAGGGGGAGAAATTTGATGAGCCAAAGAGGGAATTTCAAATTATTTTGCATGTTGGGGTGAGTTGTGAGGGCTCACTATTGACTTGTGCTCATTGTTGGTATTGTCAATTGATATCCATGAGCTAGTTTTGCTTTCAATTGGTTTGCTAGTGATCTCAATTGGTATCATGTTGCTCCTTGGCCCTATTTCAATTGGTATCATGTTGATTGGCTTACAATTGGTATCTTCTAGTGGTAAAGTGATTCAATTGGTAACCATGAGCTCATTGATGAATAAATTGGTATGCTTTGATCTAAGGGGAGCTTATTCTTGCACATGTGCCTTGTATCTCATTCCAATTGGTGTCATGGTTACTTGCATGTGTAGCATTGCTCATGTTAGTGCATCTTCTCAATTGGTATCCTTGGTTCATGCTCATGCTTTCAATTGATCTCATTGATATATCTTGTATGGAGCTAATCCCTGTGCCAGAAATATTCTATTTAGATGAGATTTGCAGGTGTTGTCATCAATTACCAAAAAGGAAAAAGGGGGAGATTGTAAGTGCGGACTTCCCGCCTGTCATGGTTTTGGTAATTAATGATCGAGCTTTCATGTCAACCACACAAGATTAAGGACATTTGTTTCATAGTTCTTCTATTGTCTTTGTGTGAGTTTACATAGGCCTGCAGATCAACTACTGTCTAGCAACAGGGTCCCATTGAGCACAGTCCGTCGAGCGTCTCATTCTTATGATCTTATCCTATTTCATCGGGTGTGTTCGAGAGGGTTCCGGAGTGTAGCATAGCTGTCAGGCTTCAAGAGAGATTGGGGGAACAGCTGTCGGGGTTTCGTAGCCACCAAGTTGTCCTAGAGCCAGATATTTTCTAGAGGCGCGAAACTTCCTGCCCAAGTCACCTAAATATTCCCGCCGAGTCCACAAAGCAACAAAGTCAAATATCCGAAGCCCTAGGCGAAGCCGGAGAGAGGAGAGAGAGAGACTTGGTGTGTGGGGCTGCAAGTCACAGCCCCACCGAGCGCGTCCGCGAGGGAATGGACGCGTCCGGCGAGCTGCGTCCAGAAGGGGTGTTTCCTGCGCAGACTGTACGGACCCTGACCGGACGCGTCCAATCGGCCACGTCCAGGCGGTCCAGAACGACTCCAAACGCCCAAGTCCCCTGTTACCGAGCGGGCGGACGCGTCCGATGAGGGACCGGATGCGTCCGATGAAGCAAATCTAGAATGAACCCAGAGTCTCAGCCGCGGTCGCGCGTTTTGCTGAACACCTGGTGTGCGCTTTTTGGCCGCTAGGGTTTAGTGCCACCGGACGCGTCCGATGGTGCTGTGATGTGGCCTGATCCGAGCCGTCCAATCTCCATATGATCTAGGGTTTTCGCAAGGGGATATAAATAGGGCGCAATCCCCACGGGGAAAACTGAGAGAAAGCTTCATTTTAGCCACTCATAGCCACCTTCTTGCCCAAAGGGTCTCTCCCATGGAGTGCTTCCACCTAGATGCCTCCATGCCCATGTCCAGGCTAGGGTGATTGAGCTTGTTGGAGGTGTGGAGAAGAGGTGGAAGGAGAAGAGCATCCCATCCCTTGCCTCTTCCACCCTCAAGGTTTGAGATTGAGTCCCCTCGCATGGTGTTCTTGGTTGAATTTTGAGAGAGAGTTGGGAGTTGGGAATTGGTTCTTGGTGGGAGTTCCGGTCTTGTGCTCTTGGGTTTCTTGCTGCCAGATTCTTCACCAAGCTTGAGCTTCATCGTCTTCATCGGCTACTTCGACTACATCGTCTACCTCCTCTCCACCGCCGAGCGTGGTGCGGTGCCGAAAACCCTCCGTGGATCAGGGGTCATTTCCATACGTGGGGGTGCTTCGTCGTCGCCTTCGGAACCACAATCCCCAGAGGGGGAGCACCATCCGGACTACAGTGTGACGTTTCTCCATGTGTTGGAGACCACCGTCGTTGTGGTAGAAGGGTTGCGAGGAGCTTCCGTGTGTGTGGAAGAGCTCGCGTTTGTGTGAGGGTTTTGCCTCACCCGCCATCCGTGGTGAAGAGCTAACGAGTGGATTGAGGGCACGGGACGAGCGAGTCCCGGCTTGCACTTGTGCAAGTTCCTCAACAGTGAGTAGGTGCACACTTGTGTGTACCGAACATCAGGAAAAACTGGTTTGCCTCCTTGTCTCCTTTATGTTTCCGCACTTGTGATTGACTGCCTGTGCGAACCCTCGAGCCGCCTACTTGCTATTGTGATGACCTGTTTGCTTCTGCTACTAGCATCTAGGGTTCAACCGGTAGTAGGTTCCCTAAATTGCTAAGAACTTAACAACCCCGAAAGGGATTAAAATTTGAATTAGGGATCGATCCACCCCCCTCTCTCGATCGTAGGTCCTTTCAGGAGGCCGTTGGCGCGGGGGACCAAAAGGTGTACCTTCCGCTCCAGGATCGGACAAAAGACTTCTTAGCCTCTGCTTTAGTGTAAAAGCAGGGCGTTTTGGAGATTAGGTTAGGAAAGGACTTCTTGGCCCCTGCTTTGGCACTAAAGCAGGGGCAGCCATGTAATCTCGCATAGCTTGTGTAATTTTACAAGGGCTATTTTACGGTACATTAAATAAGGTAGTATATATTCGTAGTATATACTTCTAGTATATTTTTGATCCTACCATCCATTGTGGTAATATATACTATCAAGTGTAGTATGTTTAGATCTAAGCCATTGAATATTATACTACAAGTATATACTATGAGTATATACTACAAGTATATTGTGGTAGTATATACTACCAGGTGTAGTATATTAGATCTAAGCCGTTAGATCGTGACGAATGAATGGTCCACGTTAGTTTAATGTACCGTAAAAGAGCCCTTTTACAAACAGTGGCCTACATAAGGTCATCATGTAGCCCTAGTTTGAGGGCAGAAAAAGAAAGAATAAAGAATATGAAGTCCTCCTCCTACAATTCGGGTCTTAGGCTTTCAGTTACTCCCATCGAGCATCCTCCGTACTCTAGCGGTGAGCATGCTCACTTGCCCTTGACTTACACTTGCCATAAATCATAATGAAGAAAAAAAAATTAAAAGGTTGCAGCCTCAGGGCCAAGGAGTATCATATCGTTTGGTTTTTACGTTGGGGAAACTAGCTAGCTATCAGTCGAGTTCAATTAATTTAAGGTCGATTTATTGAATCACATCCTAACAAGTCTAGAATATATATTGCACTCTATCACTAAGCTTGACTTTATTAAATAGCGGAGTAAAGTGCAAATTTTAGTTTCCATGCATTTTTTCTCCTACTCTATTTTGATGAAAATGGCACTTAAATTTGTTTTCATGCTTCCGTACACAAAAATAGTTGGTTTCTGTTTGATAAGCTAGCTCCCCGGCCACTATAGTAATGTCTTCTGTTCCAGCTTCATGTTTGTTACTTATTTCGTTTAGAGGAAAGACAAGATATTATAATGCTATCAGTTAGCCGGTTGGTGACGCCGCGAGGAGGAGGGGGTGGTGCGCGCCGCGGCGGCGGGCGGTGCAGCCGCGAGGAGGAGGTGGAGGACGACGACGAGCGGTGCGGGAGGGCTGGCCATGTCGTGAGTTGGGGGTGGGTGTGTGCCGTGCGCGAGGTCAGTGAGCGAGAGGGAGGACCGGAGGAGTAGTACTCTAGTACTGGACACTATATAGCGAGCGGAGAACCGACTCCGAGTAGGGGAGGGAGGGAGGGAGGCTGCCTGGCTTCGTGCAGCGCACGCTCATCTGATCGAGCTGACCCTGAGAGAACCAAAAAAAAAGTTGACTGATGTTCCCCTGCATGCTGCACGCATATAGACAAAACATACTCCATTAGGGATACGCCCGTCTCTCTCCAACTACCCGTTGCTTCGATTGGGGCCACGGTGTTTATTAGGATTATTACATGACCTGCGGGTAATCTATCGTCTTATAGACCTTGTTTTTTTACACTAGAGTAAAGTTGAATTTTTACAGTAACACAAAACCAGGGTTTGACAAGGCCCCAGCTATGAAAATCGGGCTTGATTGATCTTTTGACCAATCAACAGGTGATTTTGGGGAGGTTTTGCATGGCTGGCATGCCATGTCAATGCCATATCAGTGCTTTAGCCTGTCTTTGATCAATTTTTAAACCTGCTTCTAAATTCGTAAAGGGCTTGTTTGTTTCGAATTAAATTAAATAAAAAATTTCATTTTTTGTATAAGTAAAATAGTGTAATATTTTATAGTCATTTTTGTGGGGTTTCAAATAGTTCTTCTTAAATTTCGTAAAATATTTTTCATATTTTTTTGAATTTTGAAAAATGTGTTTCGAGGGTGTTAAAAATTTGCTATAGTAAAACTCAACTCAACTTTAATCCAAAATAAACAAGGCCAAACTTTTTTTGTTGGACGGAAGGAAAGAAAGAGGAAGAGCAGTAGGGTGAAGATGGGTTACTAGATGGGAAATTCAAACTGAACTAGCTTATTCACTTCTTTAAATGCAGTTACACATATATATAGGAGTTACAACAGGTTTTAGACACTTTTTTTGCAGGTTACACAAAGAGGGTTCTAGATACTTCTAGACTACTTAGCAACTAAGTAATAATGTCTAATATAGCTGATATCTATAGAAGACTAGAGAAGATTCTAGGTAGTCTACCATATAGAAAATAAATTAGCTCATTCACCTTCTTTAAATGCAGTTACACCTATATATAGGAGTTACAACAGAAGATACTTCTTTTGCTGGTTACACACAAGGAGGGTTCTAGATACTTCTAACCTACTTAGCTACTAAGTAATAATGTCTAATATAGCTGATATCTATAGAACACTAGAGAAGATTCTAGATAGTCTCTACCATATAGAAAATAGGAGAGTATTCTAGACTTATCTAACATTCATCCCTAAGTCTTACACTCTCCTGAAAAGGAGGTTTTGCATGGGTGGCATGTGTTTTGCTGATGTGGCATGCCATGTCAATGCCATGTGTCTGCCACATCGTCTCTCCATCTCCTCTTCTCTAATAATTTGGCTGAGTTAAAATTTTAGGCTTTCAAATTTTGCCGAGAGTTTAAATTTTAAATTACAAAATTAATATGATTTTAAATTTATCTTTCTCAAATGGGTACAAAGGTATTACAATATCTAACATGAATTAACATAATATTTTTTACAGCAATATTTTTTTCTCTTGTACCGGTCATATTTTTTTCGTAAATCTGTTTTTTTATTTGATACCTAAAAAATCCCAGTGGAAAAATATTTAAACATGATTTACTTAAGAAAGTTGAAGAAAAAAAGAAAAGAGAAAATGTAGCAGATTGGAACGTGGAGCCGGCCGCGCAGAAAAACATTGAGCGCGTGAAAGAAATCGGCTGCAGAATGAATCAGCTGCACGGGAAAACAGCACCCGTGGGAATTTAGGGCGAGCAGCGGGGGGCGCTTCCCCTTTTCTCCTTTTGCTATCTCATCGGGCGGGCTTAGGACGGGATGTCGTGATGTAGTACGTCACATCCATTTTCTTATGCCACCATTATAAACACGCAAAATTGGATACATACCATCTAAAGTTTCCCTCTTTAGATTTATATCATCAAAAGACTCTGGTACACTTTAATACCATCTAAAGGTCTCATTCTTTAGTTTCATACCACTCCGTTGGTCTTTCCATCCATCTAGCTGTTACCGCATCACCTCGCCGGCATGAGGGCGCAGCAGGGAGGGATCGCCGGCGGGAGGGAGTGTGCAGCAGAGAGGAGGGCGTTGCCGGTGTGAGGACGCCGCCGGTGGGAGGGAGGGCGCAGCGGGGGAGGGTTATGTCGGTGTGAGCGCGCCACTGGTGGGAGAGCGCAGCAAGGGAGTGCGTAACCGACGAGAGGGCGCTGTAGGGTAGGGCGCCGCCGCGAAGGCTGGGAGGAGGTCGCCATGGCAGGCGAGGGCGGCTACAGCTTGGAGGCGGACATGGAGGGCAATAGGGACGAGAGAGTCCCGGCTTTCCTTCATGGCGAGCTTGCCTAACGGTGAGTCCCGAGCTTGCCTATCGGGAACCATATCGGTTTGTGTCTCTTTGTCTTATTTACTTTCCCGCACTCGATATTCTACTTGCCTGCGAGTGCCTTCGAGCCTCCTACTCTTGCATCGTGATCGCTTCCTATACTAGATTTTAGTACGACTCACACACTGATTGTGTTCCTGAATTGACTAAGTGATCAAGTTCAGCAAAACTAAAAAATTTAAAAAATGTCTGATGCACCCCCCTCTCGGCCTTAGGTTCTTACATCCCGTACCGTCAAACCTCATCAAACCGAAATTTGTACCCGTCGGCTTCATCCTGCCGATCAGCGGTTCCACCACCGCCAACTGCTCGTTCTTCTCATCGCCTGCCATCTCGAGCAGATCGCCAACAGCCCTCCAAGAACGCCTCCCTCCTTCGAATTCTCACGCCTCAAAACCTCCTTCGAAATCCGCGCTCAAAACCACTGTTGATTGCATTGGATTGTTGAGTTTGGCTTCCCCTTGGACCCCCTTTTATAGTGATGAGAGACCCTTTGGAGTTCTAGTCCATATAGGCTTCTACTCCTCGACTTGGCCCTCCTTGTACACATATTCGACACAAAACCTAACAGTACTACATACAGTGGTGAGCATGCTTACTTGCCCTTGACTTACACTTGCCATAAATCATAATGAAGAAAAAAATTAAAAGGTCACAGCCTCTGGGCCAAGTAGTATCTTATCATTTGGTTTTAACGATCGGAAAACTAGCTAGCTATCAGTCGAGTTCAATTAATTTAAGGTCGATCTATTGAATCGCATCCTAACAAGTCTAGAATATATATTGCACTCTATCACTAAGCTCGACTTTCTTAAATAGCGGAGTTTTGAAAATAGGCAGCAGCATTTTGCTGCTGCCATAAATAAATGTCGGCGGCATTATTTGAGGCCGCCGACACTGACAACGCACCCACTGTGGCATGACCATAAAACAGGCGGTTATTATCGGCGGCGTTAAATAAGCCCCCGACATAGCTTGAGACAATGTCGGCGGTATTATCAAAGGCCCCCGACATAGGTTGAGACAATGTCGGCGGTATTTATTACGCCGCCGATACATCCAATGCACCCACTGCATCTCGCGGGTAGGGATTTCACAAGATCTATATCGGCGGCCTGGAATGCCGCCGACATAGATCAGCCGCACCGTAGCCCTCCCCTGGTTTCGTCTGTATCGGGGGGGCCGCCGATATAGATATGCTATGTCGGCCGTTCTGAGTCGGCGAAGCAATGTCGGCGGTTGACCGCCGAGATAAACCAATGTCGGCGGTTTTGGGGCTTAATGTCGGCGGTTTTGGCCCCCGACACTGAGGCACATTCCTGTAGTGTATATAGTGCAAATTTTAGTTTCCATGCATTTTTTCTCCTACTCTATTTTTATGCAAATGAAACTTAATTTGTTTTCATGCTTCCGTACACAATAATAGTTGGTTTCTGTTTGATAAGCTAGCTCCCCGGCCACTATAGTAATGTCTTCTGTTCCAGCTTCATGTTTGTCACCATACCTCGCTGAACATTCAATCGGTTGGACTTGGAGAGCTAGTAGCCTAGTAGACACCCGTTTCACTTATTTCGTTTAGAGGAAAGACAAAATAAATAATCCCATGAGTTAGCTCTATATAATTCACAGTTTTACGTAATTCATAACCGACCGGCGGCCGGCTGGTCAAGCTACTACTAGCTAGCTAGCGCATGATCCCTCTCCCTGTACCATACGTCCATACTACATGTACATGTAGCTTTTTCGATGTGAAAACTAAAGCAAATTAAGAGAAAAGCTAGCTGTATCTCTGCCTCGATCTCTCTGGGACGGACAGCCACACCCACAGGAGTGCTTGTCATTTGCCGTTTCTTGGCAATCCTTGGAGCAGAAGGATGAAGCAAACTTTTGAAAAGGTGGTAGTAATTCTTTCAAAATTGTAGGATTTCTCTGAACGGATAGTTACCTACAATAACTTTTGAAAAAACTTTGTAAAGGATTACTACAATAACTTTCACTACCCTTTATCCTCTGAACGAATAGTTACCTACAATAATTTTTTTTAAAAAATAAAATGATGGCATCCTTGGGTGATGCAAAATAGGGACGGCAAAAATACCTATGGGTCCGGGTCCGGGTCTAATTTCAGACCCGTGGGTATTTCATATCGGGTCCGGGTCCGTATCTCTGCCTCGATCTCTCTGGGACGGACAGCCACACCCACAGGAGTGCTTGTCATTTGCCGTTTCTTGGCAATCCTTGGAGCAGAAGGCTGAAGCAAACTTTTGAAAAGGTGGTAGTAATCCTCTGTGTAGAGGGAGCGCCAGAGCGAGAGGCACGAGGCAATCCTTTTTGTACAGGAGCGAGCGGCACTTCGGTTCGGGGGCGTATCCTCCTAGCACATGCAGTTGCTAATCTAGTTGCCGAGAGCTTTGGGTGCAGGAATATATAGCGATGTACTTCAGTAATTGTGTCCTAGTGGTGTACGTACGTGTTGGCTTGCTCTGCTGTAATATACGTACGTACGTTCCGGCTTGGAACGAACGGGCAGCCAGTGTACAAACTTTCACTACCCTTTATTCTCTGAACGAATAGTTACCTACAGTAATTTTTTTTAAAAAAACAAAATGACCCTGCCATGGTCGACGCTGCATGCCATTTTTGTGCTGTGTTCTTCTCAGGCTCGCGCGTTTGGGCAAGCGGAGGGCTTCATCATAAAGATGGCATGCATCCTTGGGTGAAGGCAGCAGAAGCAGCCGGCTTTCCGTACTCAAGGATCTGATTTGTGGTCCCAATGCGTTCGAGGGCTCTAGTGCTCTGCAAAACAACGGCTGCTGCTGCTGCCGCCTGTTGATGCTTCGTGTCGATCGTGGTTGCATGTTTCCGGTAAAATCCAGTCTCGACTCTCGACAGTGTGGTGCAGCGCAGCGAAACGGCTCTCCTTTCCGAGACAAAGGTAGCAGCTAGCCTCCGTACATGGAGTACTACTGTGGACTGGACTTATATTAGCTCGCTCCTGTGGCTTGTACGTACTACTACTCCTACTTACTGGTAGACAAACCTAGCTATCCACCGTCTGCATCCATGGACGCACCAGCAGCTGGTAAAAGGTTATTCTCAAAAGAAAAACAGCTGGTAAAAAGAAAAATATATATGAAGAGAGAGAGAGAGAGAGAGAGTTGAGTGCGTGTGTGTGCGCGTGCGCGAGAGAGAGAGAGGTGCATGTGTGCCCGATCTCTCAGCGGCGTGCGTGCGTGTGTGATGAGTGATCGGGGGTGCATGGTGCATGCTACTGATTCCAAGCACAACAGCCAGGTGCTGGTTGCATGGATCAGGGGTATAATCGCTTCTATTCATAGACCTGTAAATTCCTTTTAGAAGCAAATAGCAAGTAGTAAATCTAAGTTATGCCTTTGCAATGGTGATGACAACTTTGTAAGGACCCTGAGGCCCGGGGGGTGAATCGGCTAATTTTTAATTTCTTTTCTCACCCAGTGGTTATGTTGTTTAGCAAGTTCGTGAACCACCTAGCGATTGAGCCCTATGCAATTCTAGTCGCGGAAGCACAAGTGACAACTATTGCAAAGGGAGCTAGCAATTAGGATCGCAATGGGCAATATCTCAATGAGCTAATGTGCACCAAGTAAGAGCAATACTATGCAATGAGAGATAGGTGGCTCGATGGCTGACACAGACAGTCAATAAGGTGCGGAATAGTAAATGAGACAAGAGTGACGCACCGGATTTTTTTACCGAGGTTCGGAGCAAGCTCCTACTCCTCGTTGGGGGACCTTCACCAATGAAGGCCGGGACCCGCTCGTCCCTAATCCCCAATTCACGGGTAGCTCTTCACCACGGATGGCAGGTGAGCCAAAACCCTCACACTCTTGCGAGTTCTCCCACACACGCGTAAGCTCCTCGCAACCCTTCTACCACAACGACGGCGGTCTCCAACACATGGAGAAATGGCACACCGTAATCCGGACGGTGCTCCCACTCCAGGGATTGTAGTTCCGAAGGCGAAGTCGATGAAGCACCCCCACGTATGGAGATGACCTCCAACGAATGGAGTGTTTTCGGCACCGCACCACGCTCGGCGGCGGAGAGGTAGTAGGCGTAGTAGTTGCTGTCGCGGTTGAAGCGGCTTGGTGAAGACCCTGCAAGCAAGAATTCCCACAAGCACAAGAACCGGAGTCTCTCACACCAAACCCACCCCTCACACACTTGGAGACCCTAGGACCAAGAACTCCAAGAGGGGGGAACAAGAACACACCTTGGGGTGGAGATGAGGTAGGCCACCTTCCTCTTCCTTTCTTCTTCCTCCTCCTTCTCCCCTTCTTCTTCTCCTTCTTCAAGCACTCATGGAGGCACCTAGGATGCCCACCTCCATGGGAGAGACCTATTGGGATGAGGGTGGCTTTGGGTGGCTCAAATTGAAGCACTCTCTCAGTTTCCCTCGTGGAGCCCCTCGCCAAAACCCTAGATCAAATGATATTCATTCTGAGCAGACTGGGCTGCACTGCTACAGTACCACCGGACGCGTCCGGTGGTGCCTGAGCCCTAGTTCTCTCGGGTGCATACCAAGTGTTCGGTGAAATTCCGCACCGCGGGCTGGCCGTGGGAGTGCCTCTGGATTTCCTTCATCGGACACATCCGGTCCCTCAACAGACGCGTCCGGTGCCCCGGTCACAAGACACATTGGCTCTGGGGTGGCTCTGGATCGCCTCCACCGGACGCGTCCGGTGGCCAACCGGACGCGTCCGGCCGGGCTCCGTACAGGCAGGTGCTGGGAAGTGGTTCTGGACACACCTGACGCGTTCGGGCTGATACTTCTGCCCCATTCTCCCTTGCCTTCTCTCTCACTCCTGGCTAAGTCTAGGTCTTCGGTATATGGTCTTGTCGGTTTGTGGACTCGGCGGAAACATTTGGATCACATTGGCGGAAAGTTTCACGCCTCAGTAAATATTTGGCTTTAGGATTTGGCTGCTACGAAACCCCTGAATAGGTATTCCCCCGGATTCTCTCTCTCGAGGACCCTAGAAGCTAAACTCTCTCTAGAACCCTCTCGAACACACCCGAAGGATAGGTAAGAGTGAAAGACTCAACGGACTGTGCTCAGTGGGACCTTGCTGCCAGGCAAATGATGAGCTGTAGGCCTAAATAGCTAAACACACACAAATGACTCAGAAGAACTATGAAACAAAGATCCTTAGCCTTGTGTGGTCTTGCCTTGATCATTAAGCTCGGTCATCAATTATCAAAACCAAAACACAGGCGGGGAGCCTGCACTTACAATCTTCCGTTTTTGGTAATTGATGACAACAGCTGCAAATCTCAACTAGCAAAGCATTTCTGGCGCAAGGATTAGCTCCATACAAGATATATCAATGAATTCAAGTGAAAGCATGAGCATGCACCATGCCAACATGACAATGCACTAATATGAGAGCACATGCAAATTAGCCATGACACCACTTGCAAATAAACTAGACATAAAGCTTTATGCCATGCATGCAAGATTTAGCTCCCCCTAGATCAAAGCATTGTCTAATTGAGCTCTTGGATACCACTTGAAAATTTTGCAATCAAAGCACAACTTGAGCTCTCCCCTTTGGGTCAATAAGCATCAAGATCAAATATTTCTCAAATCTCTCCCCTTCGAACTATGTTCTCTCCTTTGAGCTAACAACATTTTGCCCCTTTGGCATTCAAAAGGTTAGCTCAAGCTTTTCAAGCCTACATGCTAGATTTACCCATTTTTCTCTCAAATCTCTAGCTTGCTTTTCTCTCCCCCACAACTCAAGCTTGCATTTCTCTCCCCTACAACTCAAGCTTTGCCTAGATTTGCACATTTCTCTCCCCCTTTGGCATCAATGACCAAAAATATGAACAAGGCACGTATAGAGGAAAGAGAACAACTAGAAAGCTATGGAGGTTATACAATTCACATGTATGGCAAATGGTCACCGATTATCACATTTAAATCACTACTAGGTCACATGACACAGAGATCAATAATTGCAAGCATTAGACATGATATTCAAGTGATTATTAGACCTAGAGTAGGATTTAGGTGAACTAGAGCCAAGTATATCAAGTAATGCTCAAAGCAACTAGACGGTGACACATGTACTAGCTCGAGCTAAGTCAAGCAAAACAAGTCACCCAAAACTCAAAACAAAGCAAGAGATATGAGATTAAAAATATTTGGTTGAGCACTTTTTTTTTCTCAAATATTTATCATTTTGCACATTGTTCACAAATTTTGCCTATCTCAAGCCTTAGTTGACATGGTCTAGCATTACACTAAAGACTTCATGTCTTGGTCATCCAAAACTCCCCCCCAAGTTCATGCCTTTGTGCAATGACAAGCTACTCGTTGGGGAGTCATTGGTGAGACAAGCTAGCCACTTTGAGGCTCATTTTTCATTTTATCACATTCGCTCAATATTTCATAAAACAATGCTCAATTTCTAGCCAAGCAAGAGCATGAATGAAATGAAAGCTAGAAATAGCGTAGAAGTACAAGGACATCCAAAATAGAAGTTAAGCACATAAATGATAGAAATGGCTCTAGATGACCTAGCACAACTCTAAGCGAGCGATTTTCATTATGATTTGAATTAAAGCATAAATTGAGCAAAGTGACAATTGATCCTAGCAACAACTCTCATGATCAATTAGATACCCAATTTAACCGGCCGCTCTGAGATGCATTGGCAACCCCGTATCCATCGGAAGGTTATTTAGTGCACAATACGATTTGTATGTTCCATCAGAAGGTGGCCACTCTGAGATGCGGGGTGCCCACTTTGCAATTGAAAATTTTCATTGCATCCAGAGATGACCATTAATATGCTCAAATCAGCTCGTGTAAACGTGCAAACTCACCAACTCCTTAACAAGCTTTAGGCTCAATCATATAGCCCATTCCACAAAACAAAACACAAACATAAAACAGTGAGGATGATGAGACTACTCGTCAGGACCCGGCCTACCAAGATCCCAATTTTTCCGACCTAAATTGTGGCCTTATTTAACCCATACATGATACATGGTGAATTCCAGATGGCTCATGGAGAAAGGATTAAGGCACACAGGTCAAATAATTCAAGTCCATTCCTTTTTTTAGTAAATGGCAGAGCTCATTACCGGATAAATATTGCACTATTTTAAGAATAACACAAAACCACAAGAACTGTTAAAGCACGTATAGCTCCTGCTACAAATGCTAAACGGAAACACATTGAGTAGGGAAATTGGGAATGGATGCATATATATTTGTACAGCTGCTTCATGTGACTTAATTTGTCCTACTTGTTTGCAAACAGCCATAGATCACATTGTGTCCTTAAAGGCATCATGATAGCCTGTGACACACCACCTGGCTTGATGACAGCAAGCGTTCTGATCGAATGGAAATGCACTGCAATGGTGCAGTCGTCGGCAAGGCCAGCGCCCGACCACGTAGGTACGTAGTCATGTCGAGGAGGACGAGGAGGCCTTCCGTGGTGGGGCCGATACAAGCAGACCGATCCCAACATAGGTATATGTCTCAAACATGCAAGGCCCAGGGCCCAAGTAACAACTGTAACATAGGTTTAATCCATTCCCTGCCTCCAGAGCTCCAGGCTCCCAGTTCGCCGCCTCTCCCAGCTCGCTCGACGAGTCGCCGTTGCTGCGCCGGCCGCCGGCTGCCTCCGGACCTCCGCCCCGCGGGCCCGCGGCCCGCCCTCCTGCTCCTGCCTCCTCCGACCTGGTGATCTCCGACGGGACGGGCGACGACGAGACCAGCCGGCCACCGCCAGGCCCAAGTCCCGAGCCAGCGGCGTCTCTCTCTCCCTGTCGACGCTCTCCTGACCTAGCCGCCGCCCCGACGCTCGTCCAGGCGCCCAGATCGCCAGCCGCCGCCAGTTCGCCGCCGGCCGAGCCGAGGCGCCGACTCCTCAACAACCCTCCTCCACCAGCGCCGCGTCCAGATCCCTCCCTCGGCCCTCCTCCCCTCATCACCTCGTGCCCGGACGACCGCCAGAGTGCAGATCCAAAGGGCATCAAGCCGGCCTCTAAGGTTTGTTTACTCCTAACCCTAATTTCTAGACTTGAATGAATATCTTGATGCTTGGTAAATGAAAGTCCACCGAGTGCTAATTTGTACTTTTCAATCTTAGGAATTCCTGTAGCTAGGAGAGGAACCGAAGGTAAAGTGGTTATTTCATACGGCCGGGCCATACTACAATATTAGAGCGCATGACGACATCTGAGCAGAATAAATCTTCAAATGTAAGTATTACAGCATGTTTCCGTTGCAAAGATACGTATTATGATGTTGGAATTGTTGCCGTTGCAAATTTTTTAATCTCGTACACCCGGATTTGAAACACATGTGTCCGACACTGCAGCCGATACCCCTAGATCGCAATCCCGGCTCCATGGAGATGGGCCACCTTGCCAGGCTGCCTGAGGATGTGCTCGTTGACGTCCTCATCCGCCGCCTTGCGCCCCGCAGCCTTGCCGTGTCCCGCTGCGTGTGCAAGGCGTGTCGCGCCGTCATCGATGACCACCGCCTGCTGCACGTCCCGCTCTCGCAAGAGGTAGAGGGGATCTTCGTGATTCCAGATACCTTGACGTCCTCTCTCGGCATCGTGGAGCTATTCTGCCCTCTCTCGACTGTGTGCAAGGTATCCTGCGAGTTCAGCTACCTTGACGTCCCCAGCCAATACATGTGGGCTCCCGAAGATCATTGCAATGGTCTCCTTTTACTTTGGGAGGGTATCGTGCTTAATCCTGCCACGCGACAATGGGTGCGCCTCCCACCACAGACACAGCCGCCCGGGTGCTTATCGACGACGGACTGCCACTGCTCTATCGATTACAGTTATCTGGCCTTTGATCCCACTGTCTCGCCGCACTTCGAGGTGGTCTTGGTCCCCCATGTTCCAGGGGAGCTTCAACCTAGGCATATTTCTCATACCATGTACGTGGATAATTCGGACGCTACAATGATGCGGTCAGAATGGCCACCGTCGCTATACATCTTGGACGTGTTCTCGTCGAGGATTGGGCAATGGAAGCAAAGGTCATTTGTCCGAGAAGGGATGCCCGCCGGAACGGTCGCTGACATGAAGATAGCCCAACGTGGTCCCCATCGACATGCCGCCTACTGGCATGGAGCACTATATGTGCATTGTCAAAATGATTTTCTCATGAGGTACGTAGCTACTACCCTATCGATGTATTATATGTTAACTGGATATTATTTTTTTTCCTCACCAAAGCAATTTGATTGATTATGCTGCGTGTGTTTAAAAATTTCACGATGATGAATTTGATCTTTGCAGAATGAACCTGTCAAGTGATAAATACCAAGTAATTCATTTTCCGGAGATGAAGCCAGGACATAATGGATCTCGCCTAGGAAAATCGAAGAATGGGGTGTATTGTGCGCTCATTCATCAAAAGTGCATATTTGAATTCTGGTTCCTTGATGAATCGTGTGGTCAAATGGAGTGGGTGTTGAAGCATCACATCAAGCTTAATATTGTACCTCGAAAGTTTGGCGAGAGCTGTCGTGTTGGACCATGGATCATCTGGAGTGTTGATGCCAACTTCAAAGAGCCAGTGGAAGGCGATTTTGAATGGGACTCTAACAATGACAATGTCCTTGGCATAGAAGATCAAGTTGAAAAGCACCGGTGCTCTGGATATTTAGTTGATTGCCTTGGATTTCATCCTTACAGAGAAATCGTCTTCCTTTCTCTATCAAACGGAAGAGTCATAGCCTACCATATAAGCAGCGGTAAGATTCAAGACTTGGGAACGATGTGTGGGGAAATTATTAAGTCTCTTGTGTATACGCCGTGTTGGATGGAGGATTTACGTGGATGCAATTAGGTGATGTTCATGTTATATATAGTTTGCAATGAATACGGTGATGTTGGAGTACTTGGTTTCGAGATCCTTTTAATGTAATCATTTACTACGTTGGTTTTCTTGCTTTAATAACCGACATTGGCTTTATTACCCGTTTGTGGCTCAAAACGTGGGACTCAAATCGGCTTTAATACCTGTTCGTGGCTCAAATCGGTATTGATAGTGCTCTAGGCATTCATACCGGTTCATGACTCAATACATACTCAAATTGGCTCTATTACCGGTTTGTGACTTAAACCAATATTCATAGTGTTTTAGGCATCCTTACTGGTTCATGGCTCAAAACACGTGGCTCAAATTAGCTTTGTTACTGGTTCATAGTTCAAACCGATAGTAAAGCCTTATCACTATCGATTCGCGGATAACTGGCTGAGATGTGCGGATATTGATCCCCATTTTGCAGTAGCGAACATTCCCCCCTATGGACTGAAAGAAGCATTTTCCGTCACCCGCTGAAACATCGTCTTAGCTAGCTAAACGGTGTTTTGACGGTACATGCGGAAGATGGCAAACAACGTACGAGTGATTTGGTATGAACTTTGTGCAGATTTTACACAAACAGCTAGGTAGCGTGCGCTCTCGATCCGTTATACGCGTACGGGACCAAACCAAGAACGGAAGGCTTCATCGATGATCTGCTCGGGACCAAAGCAAGAGCGACGGGATCAGCCAGTGGCAGAACGATCGAGGACTTGGTCAACTCGCGCCACAGCCCGTATCTGCGACGAGATCCGAGGGTTTCGTCTTAATTTTGTCATATTCATGCGTGATCCGTATATCCTTGGTGGACCGTGATCTGGTTATACCCGAAAGTTCTTGTAAAAGTGTATCATGATTCATGAACGGTTGACCATGGCATCATGGTTTTTTCCGTCGTTCTTGCCTCTTGGCCACTGCCAACCTGATCATTTCCATATGCTGCTGTCATATGTGGCAGTATGCCCTCAATCGTTGACCCCTGATAACAAACACTATTTCCTGCGGAAGTTCTTCATAATCCTCTTCGAAAAGTTTTAGATTTCCGGTTGGATGTTTTCAATAAAATTTTAAAAAGCTTGAATTGTGGTTCAAAAGTTTTAAATCTCCCGTGATGCATGTTCACATTTCTTAGTTGGAAGTATAAACTGTTCAGCTAAAAATTCAACAAGCTCTAGTTTTTGTTGTCCAGTTGCACTAGTGGCGGTGTCCGCTATGAGCATAATAAGTAACGGAATAAGAGCATTGCCAGCAGGAGTAGTATTTCTGTGTTGCGGATCGATCTCAGTCTTTATAGTGCTTCAGTAAAGTCTCTATGGCAGTCTCTAAATTTGGGGACTCTCGTACTCTCTATATTTGGAGACTTTATCTCTAATTTTTATTTTTTGAGGATAAACACTCTGCCGGAGAGAATGAAAATAAGAAAATAAATAGTATTTTGGAGATAAAAAATATGAAGATCAGAATTTAGAGATGCTAGTGGTGATGCTCTAACAGATGACTGTTAAGACTGCTGGGACTATCGAGTGACAATGCCCCCTTCAATTTTCATTCTCGCGAACAATGCCAGCACGAAAGAACCGAGATAAATTAACATTTCCAAGCTACAGCTGCTACGCTCTTGCGATGCCTGCTTCAATTTTCAGTGTGTTACCGTACTTGCTTTGTTGCGATGCCTGCCGAATTTCATATTTTACAATACAGCGACATCCGTACACGCCATGCTATGCCATGCCAGCATGAAGTTAGCTACTGGTTCCGCGCTTCTCGATTATAATCCGTATGAGTATCCTAGCTCCCACAGGATATATAGAAGATAGGGCCTTTTGCCTTGCCACTTCTCTTGCGAGTTGCTGCGACGATCGCTTTTGGTTTCCTCTGTAACATCCTATTTTTGAAACATTTTTATAAATTGTGCTTGTGTTTGAAACTTTGTCAAGAACTAGAAATATTATTTTGAGCTCAAGAGTACTATATGAAATTTTTCCTAAAAACTACTTTGAAATCAAAATGTGGACATATAGTTCCAACTATTTTCCATTTGAGCCAGAAATTATGTTTATAGTTTAAAAAATTTAAATATCAGTTGGATAATAATATTTTCAGTTTGGAAAACCTATTTTCGGATTTCAAATAGTTTGTTCAGATTGTGCATACTGTTGTTTTGCTTTTTAAGGAATTTAAATCCTATTTCCGGCCAGGGCAAAGCCTAGCATGGCCTGCTCTACTTATGTCTTTGACTGGGCCTTGAAACGGCCTCCACCCCTTAGCCCAGCCCGAAGCCACCCCTTCTTCTTCTACCTCCAGCCCTATGCTCTGCTTCTCCCTCCCCCTTTCTCCGGTCCTCGCCGCAGCCACGCCAGAGAGGAGCACGAGAGCCGTGCGCCGCCCCCACCACGTCATCCCGGAGTAACCCTAGTCCACCGCCTCTCCTGTTGTTGACGGTTGTATCCTAGGGGTACTCGCCGGTAATGAATTTGTATTCAAGGTGTATGGGGTTGCCAAGGTCTCTGACTTAATGGTAACACAGAACAGGGTGTATGGGGTTGCCATGGTCTCTGACTTGATGGTAACACAGAACAGGAAGTCTTTTTTATACAGGTTCATGCCCTCACGGTGGAGGTAACACCCTAGTCCTGTGCTCTGGGATTATATGGGGGTTCTCGATTACAAGGACGTTGCGTCTCGAGAATATGAGGCGAGATTGTATCTCTGTGTGTTGATGTTCTTGTCTAAGGCCCCGACCCCCACCCTTTATATACTAGAGGGGTATACGGGTTACAGGGTGATTCCCTATACGGTCACGATTTGGGAGTCCTACTCTAGGTAGAATCCTGTCTTGAGCAATACCATACACATGTACGTATATGGGTTTTCTGTTATGTCTCTTTACAAATCGGGGGTCTTTCCTCCTTTGGATGTTTCCTTATTGGGCAAGTCTCCTTCGTAGTCTGATTGGTTTACGACCTGGATATAGCTGACTTGGGCCGTCCCCTTATGGGTGCTTTTGGGCCGTACTTGAGGATACCCAGGGCCCATGTTGTCCACAGTATCCACCGAGTGCTTCATAGTGGAGGTAGATGTCTTGCCGACTGATTGAGGTGCTTTTCCCCCTTTTTTGTAATCTGCAAAGAAACTGTGAAGGACTCCAAAGAGATCCTTGTATTAGTTAGGGGTGATACCCAGCTTGGTATTGCCGAATATGCTGGCAGGTGACCTGTTGCATTAGGCGTATCACTTGAATTTGGCTACTCAGTACCTGTCTTCATCCTGTGAAGACAGCTGTTGGCCCAATGGACATACTTTAAGCTGCTTGATAAAAATGTACCCGAGACGCGGTGCATTGGGTTGAGCCTAACATGTAGGTGTCTCAGAAGTTATATCTGCCTGATACCTGTCCTTGAGAAAGAACAGCGGTCGGCCTGACATGAGGCGTATCATTTAGCTGAATGGCACCTGCCCCAAGTTGTGTGCTAAATATCTGCTCCTGAGTGGTGTGCAGATTTTATCTGTTTCCGATGGGTGGGCAGGCTATTTGCTTTCCGTTTGGTGTGTAGCTAGTGGCCTGGCATGAGGCATACCATTGATAACGGCTTCGAATACCCTGTCCTAGAGGAACTTTGGCATTGGGCCCGACATAGGGCATATTGTCAGCCGGGTGGTACCTGTATCGACCAGAGTGGATACAGCGGTCGGCCCACTTAAGGGCATACCGATTGGATAAAATTTGGCCAAGTGGTACTTTGCATTTAGGTTGTGATATGCAAACGGTCGGCCCAATGCGGGGCGTACCCTTGAAACAATACCCAAATCTCATCAACACCCTACCTTGACATGCAAGATAAGCTAGTGACCCAACATGGGGTATGCCATGAGATATTTTTAATTTTGGCTCTTTCGGTCATATGCCCGTAATGGGTGTACCGAGGCCGAGAAGGTTTTATTTCAGCTTCTCAAGTGCCACTGTTTGTGACGGGATGCTGATTAAGCCTGTTAAGAGGGTTGCCTTTTGCTTAAAATTTTGGGCTGTGGCTTCGCATGCCTTTAACGCTTTGACCGGGCTTGACCGCGTTGAAGTGTCCCTCGTCGCCTTGGGGAAGCGCGACCATAATTACCGCCGTCCCATTGCAACAATCATTTGTACTGTGTTTAGACGGGAAGTGGGTTTTATCTCTTCGCCTTCTTGGCTTATAAAAGGGAAGCTCATGCCAGCGCTGTGAATCACAACCAGCCCAAGTCTTTTTCTTCTTCTTCTTCTTCTTCTTCTTCTTCTTCTTCTCCACCAAGATCCTTAGACCCCAGTGCTGCTGAAGAGATGGCCGACGTTCATCCCACCGGCAATGGAGCGCCCGCTGGAGGAGCTCCATCGCCGCCGCCGGGACCAGTCGGGGGTGGACCACCACTCGGCCTCGACGTCGTAGTCGGGGAGGGTGACTTGGTGTACCTTCAGGCCGTGGGGGACGACGCTTGGGCCGCCCTCGCCGCGGAACAAGCCACGCCACCGCCGCTGCCCACGCCATCGTCGAGGCGATGTGGCATGACTTCCGGGTGGCGGAGGTGGAGATGCGCGCCGAGGAGGCCATCCGCCTTCCCTGCCGCGGGGACCAAGGCTGTGGGCCATCCGAATCCCGCTGATGATGGGGAACGGGGGTCCCGATCTTCCGACATGTAGGGTAAACTCGATTGGTGGAGAACTCAACATTGACGATCCGACTTGACCAGAACAGATCTAAGCCTGCAATCGCTACATCACTGTCTCCGTTCGTTATCAACCACGCCAAGACGCGGTTGACCTCACCACGAAGGTTAATTCCTGCAAGTGAATCGAGAACACGAGTAAGAACGCGGTAGATGCAATCTAAAATTACAGATTATCGATCAAGCACATGAGTTGGGGTTCCGCAAACCGGTAAACAGCGAAGCTGCAACGGCAGAACAATCTAAGCAAAACTCTAGTCTAAACGATGACGGCTACTGAATATATAGCGACGGCTAGGGTTTGGAGCGCAGCCCCTTGGGGTACACGGGCCATGGGCCGAAAGTGGAGCGTCGCAGCGCCCGGCAGAATGCGGCAGATTCTAGTCGCAATCTTGTTTCGATGATTCCTGTTGGTTTGTAAGGAATTTGGATGCGGGACCAGATCCGTTGGAAAGATTCCGGCGAGAGCTTTTCCGTGCATACCAAGAACGTCCAAAACGGAGTCCGTATGTGTCCAGGGTATTCGTTTTAAGTTGACTGCGCGGAGATGGCTGAACCTGACCCGTGGACAAATTGGGCTTTCTCTTGGGCCGGCTTTGCAATGACGTAACTTGTGGGACCAGAGGGTGTTGAAGTGGTGGAGATGCGCCTTTCTTGAATATGTCTTGAGCTTGAGGAGGTGGCCACGGTTGGAGGACGAACTGCTGGCGACGACAACTCAATATCAGCATGATGAGCTTGCCGGCTGTGCACGCGACCTGGACATGGTGCGGATCGATGATGCTATATAGTTGATGATGACATCATAATTGATGTATATGATGTAGAGGATGCCGTGAAGTGTTGTCAACTTGTCGTAGATGAAGAGGTCGAAGATGAAGTAGTCGATCGAAGACTCGTCGACGTCCATGATGGTAAAGTAGTCGACGGAAATCTTCATGACCACCATATTAACGCAGTTTTGGTCATACCTATGATGCACATGGTCACATCATCCTTCCTTTCTTGATTGTTAGTCGTCCTCAACTCATACTCGTTCATCTGCAAAAGGTTAGCTCCAAAGGAAGGCAAAGCAACAACCATATCATTTGTAATCAAATTTTTAGAACCAAATTGATTAGGATCCACATCCTCCCTTTCTTAAAATTTTTCATGTATTTTTGAAACAAAACTAGAGGCACTTGATATCTCTTGATTATTGATAATGTAGCTCTCTTGTTGATGACGTGGTTGTACATCATAAGAAAAATTCATATTTGAGCAAATGTAAACTCGATTCATCATGTAATTTCCTTCATCATTATATTTACCCACAACATAAAATGTGTTTCTAGATAATCATGAGAAATTAACAAGTCTCTCCTTTAAATTATTTAGGTCACACAAAATATCAAACTCAATGTAACCCAAAATATTCAAAGAAGATAACAATTTTAACTCATTATTTTTATTGGAAAGGTGAATAACATGTTTATTTTCAGCACAAGTGTTTGATTTTGAAGTAAAAGTAACATGTTCATTCACTAGTTATGGCATGAATATAAGTGAAGCATTATCACACAACTCTTCTTTATCAAAAGAAACATCGAGCAAACCTTTTTGTGACAAAGGTAAATCAGCAACTGGTTTCATAATTTGTTGCTCTAACAAAGCATAATTCGTGAAAAGTTTCAGCATATCATTATCGTTCTCATCTTGAATAAGTGTGGTACCTTTTTCATTACCTTTTTTTCTTCTCAACTGATGTAGGTACATCTTCAGTTGCAGGTGTTGAAAGCAGAGGTGCAGCAACAAGTGTCTCTTCATTCTTCTCATTCTCAATTTTATTATTTGTACTTGCATGCAAAATGTTAGTCGTGTAAGGATACAAACCATTCCTGCAAACAGCTGTGTTGATTTTTCGTACAACTTTCTTATATTTTATTTTATTTTCAGCTGTACATGCAAGAGTAAAGGTTTGCAATAGAGAAATATATTCCTTATCAACAACAATATTGTATATTTTCTCATGAAGTCTACATAAGAATCTATCCTCCTTTTCTTGATCCGTTTCCTCTAAACCACAACGTAACAACAAATTTTGCAATTCTTCATAATAAACTACCACGGATTTATCACATTGTTGTAGACACTGTAGTTTGTTCAATAAATTTTCATGATAATAGACAGAAAAAAAACTTATCCCTTAAAAGTTGTTTCGTGTCTCTCCAAGTCGAAGGTACCCCAATATGAAAACAACATGCCTTCCATTTGATTGATGCATTATTAATTAAAGCACTAGCAGCAGCCATTACTTTTTGTTCATCAGAGATTCTACATCGAGCAAAAACTTTATCTACCGCTATTTCCCAATCAATATATGCATGATGTTTAAATTTTTTATCATAGAGAGGAAGGTTCTCAATGTTGTTACCTTGCTTGATGGTAAAAGATGGTGTGTAGCTTTTTTCTAATTTCTCCTTATGGTGGAACTGATCAAAAAAAAATTTAGCCTCCTCACCCATGATGCTTGCATTCCAACTGGTGGCTGATAGCTGCTATCTTCCCATTCCATTGTATGCTTCTGCCATTATTAGTAGAAAATAGAAAATAACACAAGAGTATTATCCTTATCAACTATTAGGTTTTAGAAGGTGGAGTCACACACTCTTAAGTGTCTTACCATACTCTTAAAGTGTTCTTACCAAAGTAGCAGGAGATACAACCGATGGCTGATTTGTGATACCGAACGAGTGTGAGCGAAGCGATTGCAAGTTCGAATCAGAACTGATTATAAGTATATGGAGCTTATGTAGGCAATATTTAGTAGCAAGGAATAAATATCCAAAGTACTTGTCAATGTTGCTGACCTAAACTCGTCCTTAGACCTAGCTCAAGCAAGCAAAACGAATGACATAGCACTGTGGATAAAAAAGGATGCAAGTATTTCTGATTTTTTCTTTCTTTTCCTTTTTCTTTCTTTTTCTCTTTTTTTTGTGCGGCTTCTTTTTATGCACTTGTATTTTTCATTTTTTTTCAAATATCAATAGCGCCGCACATGAGAAATTACAAGATATACACAAATACTAAAGTTTTCTCTCGCTGGAAAAACAGATCTACTATGCAGAAATTTTCTATGCTGTTTTCGGATTTTTGTAGGCCTCAAAAGCAAAAACTTATAACTGAAAAGTTGCAGATCGTTTCGTGCTGATCAATTTGCATATATGGAAGACTCAATTTGGATAATCCAAGTAGGAGATATGGGCCCCGCAAGACAGACTGCTCAAAATAGTCCGAGACACACACAGATTCACCTCAAACGCACTTTTGGGCATTAAAATGGCGTTTCTGGAAATTCTCTCAATGGACAAAGTTGTAGAGAATTTTCGGGGCTTTAGTTTAGGCTCTGAGTTTGTCCAATTTGGAGTTCGGACGAATGAGATAATGGCAAAATACCGACTGGACAGATTGGTGCCCGATTTGGACGCGGCGGCGACGACGACGTGATGGCGTTAGACTCGATGTCAAGATGCAAGACTCAAACTAGATCAAAAACTTACTCTAAACCAGCAACAACACGATGACGATGAATACAAATTCAACAACGCGAAACTGAAAACTAAATCGCGAAGTGCACAAAGTGGCTTGGGCGATGGATATGACGGCGAACTCAAATCTTTTTATGGGCAATTTTCTGGACTCTAGGTGAAAGATGAACAATGAACAAAGGGGATACATGTATACCTGACGGGCAACCGAGGCTCTGATGCCAATTGATGGGGAATAGGGGTCCCAATCTTCCGACATGTAGGGTAAACTCGGTTGGTGGAGAACTCGACGTTGATGATCCGACTTGACCAGAACAGATATAAGCCTGCAATCGCTACACCACTGTCTCCGTTCGTTATCAACCACGCTAAGACGCGGTTGACCTCACCACAAAGGTTAATACCATCCACGTGTACAAACGGCAATAGACTCGTTGACGTCCATGATGGCGAAGTAGTTGACGAAAATCTTGATGACCACCATATTGACGTAGTTTTGGTCATACCTATGATGCACATGGTCACATCATCTGAAGGAGGCGCTGGTCGCTGCCATGCATAGGTGATATGGTTTTTTTCTCTCTTTTCCCCCTTAGGGGTTATCTGCAAGCCAGCAACGAGCCCTATCTTAATTGTGCTGTGCTGTGGAATATGTAATCCGGCATATATGTCGTACTTTATCAATGAAATCTCCTTTTGCAAGCTGATTGTCTTTTGATTTTCTTGCTCCTGAGTTCTCCATCTTGTACTGAGTGGTTGAGTGATTGCCCGAGTAGTTCTTGTTACCGAGTGATAGGATTTCAGCTCTGGGCCTTTCTCCGTGCTCACCGCGGTAGCATTGTCTTCAACGTATAATTTTGGGCCCTCCAGCGCTTTTTCCTCCTAAACTGGGCCTAGGCCCAGCCCAGAATTCAGCGCCAAAGTCTTTAAATTGGAATGATCCCCAAGAACGAGGAACTTCCTGTTTCTCCTTCGCGCTTGCATCTAACTCCACCGTTGGAACTCTCTGCCATCTGTGCTAGGGTTTGCTCCATCTTCAGTAGATTTCGTGAGTAGGCGTTCACCGCAACCTTAGCTGTGATCCGCAATGTCGTCGCCTTCGTCCTCAACCCCCGAGCTAATCGTGGGCGTCAGCTCAAACAACTGGAAGAAGGCCACCTCAACAGATCGTAGATTGAACAAGCTGGTAACTCTTGGCGTCTTGCTAGCTCAAGAACTCATATCTTGGCGTGCTGCTTGCGGTGAATCTTGTCCAACTACCAGGTCAGACGAAGTAGTGGTCTTTGAACCTTCCTTTCCCCACGGATTTGGACTTCCTGCACATGCGTTTCTCCACGGTCTGCTTCACTTCTATGAGATTGAGTTGACGCACTTGAACCCCAACTTGATCCTTCAAATTTCTGTTTTTGTGTATCTCTGTGAGGCATTCTTGGGGATTGCGCCTCACTTCAATTTATTTCGCCACCTTTTTCTGTTGAAACCTTCCCCGGATAAGAAAGCTCCTAGAGCTGTTGGGGGCGTTGGTATATCTGTTGACACCGATTTTGTCACAAATATCCACATAACGCTTAAATAATTAAAGTGATGATATTTATGTAATAAAGTATGTTGATGGCTAAAATCCATTAAAAAGAATAAATATTGATATTAGAAGGCATGGATTCATATATATACATGCAAATACCATGCACAGTTAATTGGCTAGTTAGCCAATTGAGTAGTTAGATGAAATGATGTGTTTACTCTACTCGAACCTGGTCACGTATAGCTGCCTGCATAGCCAAGTAGTTAGCAAATGGGTTAGGCTGGTCTCTAATCAAAACAAGCCTATACGGTCACGTACGTCCATGGCCTTGCATGTAGGTACGTCCAACTCCATGCACGTACGGTTTAACCAGCCAGTTATGAAGCTAATTAAGGCCCAGTAAACTTCATTAGCTAGCCCATATTACATGGTGCTTGCGGTTGTTGTTCCAGATGGATTCAAAACTTCAAATGATCGTCCAACGCCGTCGCTAGATGACTCCGCGACGCACTCAGTCGAGGCTAGGCGCGCCCGCACGTTCGCACGCAGCGCGCGGCTCGTCCAGAAAACGAACTGCTAGCTGCTCGTCGGCACCTATAAAGAGAGCAGAGGCGAGAGACTAAAAAAAAAAGCTAATCCTACTCAAACTCCATCTCTAGTGCTTTTACTTTTAGATAAACCTAATCCTACTCAAACTAGACAAAACCATCAAGATTAGATCCAACATTCCCTTCTTTCTTCACCTTCTTTGCATCTAAATCATCTCTCCGGCCTATGCTTGATGTGTCTCTTTTGGTTGACATCAAGGGCCATGGAAGGGTTAAAAATCCCTAGAAAAGCCTTGTCAAAATCATGTTGCATACTGCGTTTATGTTCTTGAAGCAAAATTGCACCACAGATGCATATATGTACGCACACCCGGCCGGCTAGCAAAATTAGCCGTAGCTACGTTGCATGCATGTAAAGCCTGGCTAAAGAAATTTACATGATTGTCCCGCGGTCTAATTAAAGCCTAATTGATGGTTAATGGTCATAAAATGGTTAATCAATGCATTAAAGGATTAGCCTCTGTTCATTAGCATGACACGCATGCATGTAAAAGGCAAAATGTGTCATGCTGCCCAAGTTTTGCTATGCATGTAGCATGAGATAAACTGAGCACTATAGAAAATTAGTTAATCTTGATAAGTTCGTACTAAACGCTAGCACGTTTAGCCCATAAATAAAAATACAAGCTTCATGTATTGCTGCATATACGGCTGCATGGCTAGAGTGCATATATATGCTCAAAATCATGCATCTGTTAAGAGTGCTGCATCTCATGATTCATGAGGATTAATCAGTGCGCGACCATGCATAAATTGAAAGTACGTTTACGCACGTACAGAAAGAACTTCCCCGAGTGAAAAAATTGACGATTTGCCACTCCTAACATTGGTGCTCGCTAAAATTGCCACCCTGTGTGTATTACACGTGGGACCATCTGTGTGTATTACACGTGGGCCAGAGTGGCATTTTAGCGAGCACCAATGTTGAGAGTGGCAACATTCTCCATAATCTGCATGCTACTTAATGCTCATTAATCATGCAATTAGAACCGACTGGCCTTCCTCGGATACTCAAATTGCTTCTTGGTTAAAATACGAAACCATGTGATGCAAGCGTGCAATAAAGAATAGTTAGCATTCTAAGTCGGATGCTAATTACATATGCCATCTCAAATTGAAACTCTGCATGCAAGGATATAAGTTGCATAAAGAAACAAGTCCGATGCATATTTGAGTACGCACGCATGTCCATATATACGGTCCACGTGTCATGCGTATATAAATGGAAAGTGCCGTATACTGAGCATGATCACCATGGTTGCATAGTAATCGGCGTTTTGCTATGAAGTTATTGTTAGCTAGCACGGCTAAGTCAAAATCAGCCATCAGCATGAATAGTTGCGTGGTTAAAATGCAAAAGAAAAGGTACCAGTAAGAAATTGGCATTTATGCATTATGAAAATTGCATATATATCTGTGTGAAAACTAAAAGAAGATTGCATATATTAGTTTTACAAAATAAACTTGCATGTTTATGCTAAATATATGCAAGTCCAAAATAAATTCTCATGGACAAATCCACATATAGAGTACACTTATACATGGCTAAAATAAGTTTGCATGCATAGTTCCATATATATAGAACGTACATGCATGGCCAAAATAAATTCTCATGCACGACTCAACATATAGGGTATATTCATATGTATGTGGTCAAAGTAAATTCCCATACTTAGCTCTATATAGAGTATATATATTTCTGTGCATGACTAAAATAAATTCTCATGAAGGATAAATAAGGTCGCATCCCGACCGAAAAAAGTCAAATCATACGTCTATATGCATGTGCATAGGCTAAATATATGCGTGCCTAAAATATGCGCGCATAAAAAATGTTGCACAACGCAACAATGTAAAATTTGCCATTATATCACCTTGGAAAATTGTTATACATATCAAATTAGGATGCACACATAAAA
>SPJY01034155.1:860359-957387 GCA_005191435.1 Raddia distichophylla | reverse complement strand
AAGGGTTTTTATCCTGGTTCAGGCCTCTCGGGAGAGATAATAGCCCTACGTCCAGCCTTTCTTATATATCAGAGATGATTACAAGAGGATCCTCGACGAGACGAACAGATCTCGGCGAGATTATGTGTGTACAGGGTGTAGTATGCAACAATACGATGATCAGGTGCTAAGTCACCAGCTTCTGGCCAGGGGGTCCTCTAAAACGCCGTAGGGGCCCTGTTTATATAGTGCGGAGCAAACCGACCTACCGAGGGAATATCGGGCCGGGCTAACTACGAGACCGTAACGAACTCGTACATGCCAAATACGTCCCGAGGTAGATAAGGTAGACTCCAATTCTTGGGGATCACGACTCCTAATCCAATCCGGGAAACTACGTCCGGGTCTTCACGTAGCCGTGCAGAACTCTTGTTCGAGTAGGACTCAAACAGGAATCGTAGGCCGTTACGCACTGTGCCAACCCGGAGGCTGTTCGGCAGGATACATATGGGCCAGATAGAACCTTCCAGGGAACTGGGCCCTGGTAGGCTGTTCGACTAGGCCGTCAGGGAGTAGGTCATGGTAATGGGCCGTATTTTTATCCCCGACAGATAGAATGTGGACACGGTCTGCTTAGCTGATACCGCATTTGGTTGACAAGCGGTCTCAGCTGGGGTAAAGCTCCCCCTGAATCTGTCACTAGCTGCCAACTGAACTCCCCCTGAATCAGCTGTCTCATCACATGGTGTGAGGTGTCTAAGTCTCATCCTTCCTTGGTACTTCCATAGACCTCACATCCCAAATGAGGTATTATAAACGGACCGCACCCTCAGAACTTGCTACATTTGTCCCATTGCCCTTGAATGTAGCCTGCCATCATCATCTGTCTCCCAAAGCTGCCTCTGAAACTGGTTGAAGACTTGAGCTTCTTGTTCATGTGAGGCTCCCCTGAGTCTGCCAATGGTTCAGTTGGTGGTGTGGGCAACTCAGGAGCAAACCCTTTTGAAGTAGCTCCAAGCTTCACAAGTTGTCATCCATCTCTCCACGTGTCAGCTAGAGGCTCATCTCCACACATCCCTTGGACTCCATCTCTCTCATGGATCCAACCAATGGTTCAGCTCCATATTTCTTGCCATGGAATCTATCTCCACCCTTGATCTTGCTGCCTTGATCATGTTGCATAATTGAGCATCTTGCATTTTCTGCCGTCATCAAGTGACCTTGCCGGGGAAGGTGTCTCCTTCCCCCTTTGAGGTGACCAACCGGGGATATGCCCTTGAAAGTTGATGTCAATGTCCCTTGGCATCCTCCATGTCGGTTGTCCACCTGTCATAAGAATAGATCACTTTTGTGACCCGGGAACCCAAACAGTGGGTCCCCGAGGGTTAGCCTTAGCAACATTCAATGCTCGATCAATGACAGTCTTAGGCACCCAAAGATGTGGCTTGTGCTTATCTAGCCTAGATGGGCCAATGAACCGGGCAAAGACTCTACCCCTTCCATCTCTCTCAAGCATGTAGTTATCCTCGACAACCTCCACATGCACTCTCCTAGGGTTCACTCTTCTAGGTCTAGCTTGAGGAGCTATGTGAGCCCTACGGTTGGGGAACCTAGCACTATTGCAAGCAAAGTTGGCCCTATCATGAAACTCATGTCTAGGAGGGGCATTGTGTGTGGGAATGAATCTACCCTGCCTCCTACCAAATTGGGGCCCAACATTGTAGTAGTGTCTAGGAGGTCCAACATTATGGTAATGCGTAGGAGGAGTTTGAGGAGTCATAGCACTTGGGGGGTCCTTGCCTATTGACGTGTGGTGTAGGTGGAGCTTGCCTAGCATCAGGATGCCTAGGTGGTCCATGCAAATTGGAATGAGGCCTTGACGGAGCTTGCCTAGTGTTTGGACGCCTAGGAGGTTCATGCCACACAATTTGAGCTCTTGATGGTTGCCTTGGTGGTTGCAATGTGGAATTATTGTGCCAGCTAGCTGGTCCTTGCCAAGTGTAGTGCACAATGTGATTCCTAGGACCATTGTTGATAGTGTGCAAAGTTTTTAGCACTTTGATTGCTCTTTCTCTTGGGCTTTGCATGATAGTAGCTCTGTTTCATGGTGGGCCCCCGAGGAACATGCTTTTTCTGCTTCCTTCCCATTGGCTTCTCCGGGGTGATCCCCAAGCCACCCTTTTGGGAGGACAAATTTTGTTCCATGGGGGCCTTCTTCAGAGAAAGGCTACCATACATGCAATTCCCAAGTGCTTTTTCAGTTTTCTCAAGTTTAGACCTAAGATTATTAGTCTCAATTGCAAGTTCCCTAGCAGCTAGAGCAAATTTGCATGAATCTGTAGTACACTCAGTAGCATTACTAGAGGAACCATTGGAGCAAGTAGCAATCAAGGTCATGTCATTAAGATCATCACAAGATGTAGAGCAATCTACTCTAGATGGAGCAACAATTATGGCACAAGCATCATCAACTGAACTAGCAACAGGCAAAGCACTCAATGAAGCATTATCGGCAACAAGTCGCTCATTACTAGCCTTAAGCTCAAGAATAGTAGCAAGAAGGTCTTTTTCATGCTCTAGCCTAGCCCTACACTCTTCTTCTAGCACATTGCGTTTGAAAGATAAGAGTTTCATTAGAGCTAAGTAAGTTTTGTGCTCACTATTCAAGAGTTTATTATCACATTCGATGACAGTAAACTCAGAGGCTAGACTATCATACTTAGCATGCAATTCATCAAGTGACTCCTGACGTCTATAGATTATCAATCTTTCTTTCTGAACATCAGGAATACTCACCTTTTTTGCAGCTGGCTTGGCCATCAAGCACCCAGTGGTGCCGGCCTGTGTCGGTGTAGCCTCAGGTGTAGTGGAAGCAGTGGAACTAGTGGAAGTAGACGCATCGTCATCGGAGTACCATTCTTGTCCTTGAAGCTCCTTGGCTTGTACTTGAGACTCTGTGACTTGCACTTAAGGCTCCGAGGTCGTTGTGAGACACCTTGGAGGGAAAGCCGGTGAAGGAGGCACGGACTTAACAATCGCCGTGGTAGTCAACCCTTGGACATCCTCCTCATCTCCAGAAGTGGGACCGTTGCTTGAGCCATCCTCGGCCATCCAAGCTCCAAGGAAGGCGAGCTTCTTGCCTAGCTTGGAGGTCCCCTTTAGCTCGTTCTTCTGGAGGTCCCTTTGGTCATTCTCCTTGTGCTTTGACTTCTCACAATCCTCATTATCCTTGGTCCTCTCCTTGTACATGGTTTTCCCTTTCTGAGGACACATGGTGGCTATGTGGCCCTTCTCTTGACACTCAAGGCATCGAAGTGATGCACATGAGTCCTCATCAGCTTTCTGGCCACCATATCCCTTCTTCATGTGCAAGCTCATTTGCTCAAGCTTCTCCTCAAACCTCTTCAGAATCACTTCTCCATCATTATCAGCTGAGCTTGGCTTATCGCCACTTGACTCGGTCCATCTTGTTTCAATATCAAACACAATCTTCTTGGGTGTGGAGGAAGCTTCGGGATCAATCATGAGCATCTCATGAGCGGTCAGCTTGCTCAAGAGATCTGTGGGTGAAAGCTTCTCCACTTCACCGCTGTTGGACAGGTATGTGATAATGTCCCTGTATTGTTGCCTTGGCAGCACCCTAATCATATTCCTGCACACATCAACATCCTCAAGAGAAGAACCGAGCCCTTGCAACTCGTTGATTAGGGGGTTAAGCCGGACAAACATATCATTTGCATTCTCATCGGGAAACATCATAAATTGATAAAACTTCTCCTTTGCAATTACTAATCTACCCTCCTTGACTGAGGCGGTGCCCTCATGGATTTCTATGAGAGTGGACCACACATCACGTGCGGAGGTGAGGTTGCTTACCCTATCGAACACATCCATAGACAAGCCACAGAAAAACGCATTCATTGCTTTGGCATCAAGCTCGAGCAACTTGGTTTGCTCAGGTGTGGGAGTTGCGCCAGGTTCAAGTGTGAACCCTAAAGGTGCTTCTACAACCTTCCAAATGGCTAAGCCCATGGATTGAAGATAAACCTTCATCCGCAGTTTCCAATAAGCAAAGTGATTACCATTAAACATTGGAACCCTATTGCTAGCAACACTAACCCCGTCGGCCATCTCAAATGCTGTTAGGCACGAGCTAGAGATCCTAGCTCTTATACCACTTATAAGGACCCTGAGGCCGAGAGGGGGGATGAATCGGCTAATTTTCAATTTCTTTTCCCATACGGTGGTTATGTTGTTTAGCAAGTTCGTGAACCACCTAGCGATTGAGCCCTATGCAATTCTAGTCGCGGAAGCACAAGTGACAAGTATTGCAAAGGGAGCTAGCAATTAGGATCACAATGGGCAATATCTCAATGAGCTAATGTGCACCAAGTAAGAGCAATACGATGCAATGAGAGATAGGTGGCTCGATGGCTCACACAGGCAGTCAATAAGGTGCGGAATAGTAAATGAGACAAGAGTGACGCACCGGATTTTTTACCGAGATTTGGAGCAAGCTCCTACTCCTCGTTGGGGAACCTTCACCAATGAAGGCCGGGACCCGCTCTTCACTACAATCCCCAATCCACTGGTAGCTCTTTACCACGGATGGCAGGTGAGCCAAAACCCTCACACACTTGCGAGTTCTCCCACACACGCGGAAGCTCCTCTCAACCCTTCTACCACAACGACGGCGGTCTCCAACACACGGAGAAATGTCACACCGTAATCCGGACGGTGCTCCCACTCTGGGGATTGTAGTTCCGAAGGCGAAGTCGACGAAGCACCCCCACGTATGGAGATGACCCCCAACGAATGGAGAGTTTCCGGCACCGCACCACGCTCAGCGGCGGAGAGGTAGTAGACATAGTAGTTGTTGTCGCGGTTGAAGCGGCTTGGTGAAGACCCGGCAAGCAAGAATGCCCACTAGCACAAGAACCGGAGTAAGGGTGGGCATTCATTTTTTCGTTATTTTCGGTATAAAAAAAATTCGGTATCCAAGAAGTGGCTACCGAAATTTCTAGGAAAATGTTTACTACCGAAACCAAATATACCGAATTAATTCAGTTCGGTAGTTCGGTATTACCGAAGTTACCCACAAATAGGGAATATCCACCTATTGTTAAATCCCCAAAAGAAGAATGAGTATCAGAGTATGGATCGAAGCTTGTAGAAGATGGAGATTCCAACCTGAGATAAGCCCGGCGTAGCCGGCGAGCCCGAGGTGGGCCAACCCCTTCCGCGCAAGCGCCAGCGCAACCAGATCCTAGCCGGTGTTGAGCTCCCTCCCCCTATTCACCGCCGCGTCGCAGTCCCTGACGCATCGAGCGAAGGGTGAGGTGAGGCAGCAGCGCTGCTCCTGGCAGGGACGCCGTACGGGGGGGAGGCGGCGGGGAGGGAGAAGGGGCGGGGAGGAGGGGTACCTGGGGGGCGATCCGGGGAGCCAGAGAGCCTTCGGGCTCCGGCAGGGCGAGAGGGTGGCGCGGCACGGAGTCGGCTGGCGGTGGCTGGCGCTGGAGAGGGAGCGAGGGTTCGGAGGCGACGAGGCGGGTCTTGTGTACTCATGGTGGAGAGTGGAGGAGCGGTGGGTGGATGGAGGCAGTCGGCTGGGCTGCTGCGCTGGGCCGTTCGTGGTTTGAGGAGGCCGGAGGCCCAAAACAATTAAGTGAGGATCGGTAGTTTTGGTATTTCGGTTTCTGGCGAGTAGATACCGATACTGAACCGAAAAACCAAAATTTCTGAAAGTCACTACCGAAATTAATACCAAAAACCAAAAAAAACTGATTATTTCGGTATTTTTGGTTCGGTTCGGTTCGGTTTTTCGGTTTCGGGAATTTTTTTGCCCACCCCTAAACCGGAGTCTCTCACACCAAACCCACCCTTCACACACTTGGAGACCCTACGGCCAAGAACTCCAAGAGGGGGGCCGGGCACAAGAACACACCTTGGGGTGGAGATGAGGTAGGGCACCTTCCTCTTCCTCTCTTCTTCCTCCTCTCTCCTTCTCCCCTTCTTCTTCTCATTCTTCAAGCACTCATGGAGGAACCTAAGATGCCCACCTCCATGGGAGAGACCTCTTGGGGTGAGGGTGGCTTTGGGTGGTTCAAATTATTGAAGCACTCTCTCAGTTTCCCCCGTGGGAATAGCCCCCTATTTATAGCCCCTCGCGAAAACCCTAGATCAAATAAAGATCGGACGGCTCAGATTCGTTATGGGCAGACTGGGCTGCGCTGCTACAGTACCACCGGATGGGTCCGGTGGTGCCTGAGCCCTAGGTCTCTCGGGTGCATACCAAGTGTTCGGTGAATATCCGCACCGCGGGCTGGCCGTGGGAGTGCCTCTGGATTTCCTTCATTGGATGCGTCCGGTCCCTCAACGGAGGCGTCCGGTGCCCCGGTCACAGGACACGTTGGGTTCTGGGGTGGCTCTGGATCGCCTCCACCGGATGCGTCCGGTGGCCAACCGGACGCGTCCGGCCGGGCTCCGTACAGGCAGGCGCTAGGAAGTGGTTCTGGACACACCTGACCAGACGCGTCCGTTGGGGCTGATACTTCTTTCCCATTCTCCCTTGCCTTCTCTCTCACTCCCGACTAAGTCTAGGTCTTCGGTATATGGTCTTGTCAGTTTGTGGACTCGGCGGGAACATTTGGATCACATTGGCGGAAAGTTTCGCGCCTCAGTAAATATTTGGCTTTAGGATTTGGCTGCTACGAAACCCCCAAACAGGTGTTCCCCCGGATTCTATCTCTCGAAGACCCTAGAAGCTAAACTCTCTCTAGAACCCTCTCGAACACACCAGAAGGATAGGTAAGAGTGAATGACCCAACGGGCTGTGCTCAGTGGGACCTTGCTGCCAGGCAAATGATGAACTGCAGGCCTAAATTGCTAAACACACACAAATGACTCAGAAGAACTATGAAACAAAGATCCTTAGCCTTGTGTGGTCATGCCTTGATCATTAAGCTCGGTCATCAATTACCAAAACCAAAACACAGGCAGGGAGCCTGCACTTACAAACTTGCCTATACAAACTTTAAAAAATAACCATGAGATAATCATATGCACATAGAGGCACTGAAAATGACATAATCAGTATACAATACTAGCAAAAACCTGAGATTAGCAAAATAAAATAAAAAGAAAACAACACAAATATGATACATCTGAAGCTCAAGCCTTCAGGAGGCCAGATCCTATGAAACCATGCAAGAGGATCAAATTAAGAAACCCCAAGCCTTCAGGAGGCCAAATACAATAAAATAAGGGGGATGAAATTAAATATCCAACATGCAGAACTGGTTAATTTGTACATAGATGCATACCTTCATCGTGTAAGCATAGCTCCACCAAGAGAAGGTAAGATGCATGAAATGAAGAGAAAAGAAGCATCCCAACCTGCATGTATAATATAAAAAAAAATGTTTTGCATAGGCCAAACCTTAATTAAGAGATCGTCGACGGGTTGACGCCGTGGAACGACACAACCGCATCACCCTCCACACTAAGAAAAAGTAGAAAGATTTCAACTGGAAACAAATTGTGCATAAGAGAAAGGGGATAGCCACACTCAGCAACTGTGTTATTATATGGTGCTCCTCTTTTTTTTTATCATGCACTATGGTGAGCTGTGTTAGTAAAAAAACACATTGCTCTAAATGTGAACATAATGGAAAAGCATGCAAATAAGAAAATAACTTTTGACATGCAGATTAATCTGGTTATATATAAATACAATATAATACTTGCATCCAATTTTCATGGTTCAACCGAGGAAGAATATCAGAATCCTAGTTAAGTAACTAATCCATCTACCCTGATACGTCGTTTTCATTGTATAGTAGTAGAAAGTAACCGACATCTAGCATATTTTTGCTAAATTGAAGCAAGGGTATAAGTAAAAAGCCAAAAAAAAGAACAGCTAATATAAAACGATAAAAAAATAGTGTTGTTCAAAATACAGGTCTATAAATCTCCACAATAGCAAAGTTGCTCACAGAAATTCATTTTTTTCAATCCCTAAAATCTATTGGTTGTTTTCTACTACGTAAGTTATTATTTATAGCCTCAGGAGCACATTGCAGTGTGATTACCAATGGCTGCTCATAGGACATGGAAAAAGGATAATTACTGACACAAGCTCTATGATTAGGATATTTATATATAACATCAAATAGCTTAGAAAATCATAGTAGGCAAGCCTTTCTTATTGGCTAAACTGACACAAAACGTGACAATTTTACTATGAACTGTATAGACATGCATTTTAAGGTACCATAACAATTTAAATAAATAGGTGGCCAAGAACATTAGAGTTCGAGGTATCCACCCGTCCCGCCGGGTCTTGCCCCGACCCGGCAGCCTGGTCACACCCGGATCGGGGTCCCGGTTACAGCTGGGGCGGGTTCGGGGCAAGTTGCGAGGAGGAGGTGCAGGACGACGACAACAAGCGGTGCGGGAGGGTTGGCCATGTCGTGAGTTGGGGGTGGGTGTGCGCCGTGCATGAGATCAGTGAGTGAGGGAGAGGGAGGAGTAGTACTCTAGTATTGGACTACTAAATAGCGAGTGGAGAACCGACTCCGAGTTAGGGATGGCAATAATACCCATGGGTCCGGGTACCCACGGGTATTTGACCCGATGGGTCCAGGTATGGGTGTCATTTCTTACCCATGGGTATCCGGGCACGGGTACTCGAAATTAACGGATATGGGAATGGGTATTGTTTTGTACCCATAGGCACCCAATGGATACCCAAAATAATTATAAAATAATTAATTATGCTTACTATGACTTAGTTTTTAGTAGTTGTTAATTCAAATCTTCAAATTTTAAAATTGCTTATGTGCTTATATATCTTAATGTCAACAAAACATCATGTGTTTAAGTGGAAATATACTTTGTTGTTGCTTGTTAGGCTCTTACGCATTATGTCTCAATAATTTATACCTATGGAGTGGATGGGTATGGGTACCCAATGGGTATCGGGTACCCACCGGGTATGGATATGGGTATGGATATGTACCCATTGATAGCTCCGGGTTTGGGTATGGGTAATAGCTCCAGGTATCGGGTATGGGTGTGGCTTAGGTGTACCCGGTGGTGGTAATACCCACCCGATTGCCATCCCTACTCCGAGTAGGGGAGGGAGGGAGGCTGCGTGCAGTGCACGCTCATCTGATCAAGCTGAGCCTGAGAGAACAACAAAAAAAGCTGACTGATGTTCCCCTGCATGCTGCACGCACGTGGTAATACCCACCCGATTGCCATCCCTACTCCGAGTAGGTGAGGGAGGGAGGCTGCGTGCAGCGCACGCTCATCTGATCAAGCTAAGCCTGAGAGAACAACAAAAAAAAGCTGACTGATGTTCCCCTACATGCTGCACGCATAGAGACAAAACATACTCCATTAGGGATACGCCCGTCTCTCTCCAACCACCCGTTCGATGGGGCCATGGTTACTCTGGAAGCCTACATGAGCTGTGGGTAATCCATCGTCTTATAGACCTTTTTCTAAGCTCTAGAGTAAAGTTGAATTTCACTGTCACAAAAAATAGGAGTCTTAAAATAATATTAAAAGTATCAAATGGGTCTATAGCTCATTTATCTCGGTTGGACCAATTTAGTCCATGAACACAAAACCAGGGTTTGAGCAGCCCCCCGATATGAAAATCGGGCTTGACTGATCCTTTGACCATTCAACAGGTGATTTTGGAAAGGTTTTGCATGGATGGTATGTGTTTTGCTGATGTGGCATGCCATGTCAACGCCATGTGTCCGCTGCATCCTCTCTCCATCTCCTCTTCTTAATAATTTGGCTAAGTTTAACGTTTGGGCTTTCAAATTTGGCTGAGAGTTTAAACTTTAAATTACAAAATTATTATGATTTTAAATTTATCTTTCTCGAATGGGTACAGAGGTATTACAATATCTAACATGAATTTACATAATATTTTTTACAGCAATATTTTTTCTCTTGTACCTGTCATATTATTTTGTAAATCTGATTTTTTTATTTGATACCTAAAAAATCCCAGTGGAAAAATATTTGAACACGATTTACTTAAGAAAGGTGAAGAAAAAAAGAAAAGAGAAAATGTAGCAGATTGGAACGTGGAGCGGTCCGCACGGGAAAAACAATGAGCTCGTTAAAGAAATCGGCTGCAGAATGAATCACCCGCATGTACGAGAAAACAACGCGCGTGGGAATTTAGGGCGAGCAGCAGAGGACGCTCTCCCTTTTTGTCCTTTTGCAATCTCATCAGGCGGGCTTTGTTGTACCAGGCGACCCCCACCCCTTCGCCATGACGTGGCAGGACGTACGGCAACAGAGTGTGCCTCCGTACTCACGAAGGCCGGACATAGCCAGTAGGAGCCGTAGGGCCTGCGGCGAGGGCGCTTGGCCCACGGGCCCTAAACGAAGGACCCTCTGAGCCCTTAGCGAGGAGGTCGGAGGGTCACGGCTTCTTCCAGCTAAGCGGTGAAGAGCCAAGTCTCCTTGTCTCCTTTACGTTTCCGCACTTGTGATTGACTGCCTGTGCGAGCCATCGAGCCGCCTACTTGCTATTGTGATCACTTGTTCGCTTCTGCTGCTAGCATCTAGGCTTCAACCGGTAGTTAGTTCCCTAAATTGCTAAGAACTTAACAACCCCGAAAGGGATTAAAATTTGAATTAGGTACTGATTCACCCCCTCTCTCGGTAGTAGGTCCTTTTAGGAGGCCGTTGGCGCGGGGGACCAAAAGGTGTACCTTCCGCTCCAGGATCGGACAAAAGACTTCTTGGCCTCTACTTTAGCATAAAAGCAGGGGCACTTTGGAGATTAGGAAAGGACTTCTTGGCCCCTGCTTTGGCACTAAAGCAGGGGCAGCCATGTAATCTCGCATAGCTTGTGTAATTTTACAAACAGTGGCCTATATAAGGTCATCATGTAGCCCTAGTTTGAGGGCAGAAAAAGAAAGAATAAAGAATATGAAGTCCTTCCCCTACAATTCAGGTCTTAGGCTTTCGGTTACTAGCTCCCATCGAGCATCCTCCGTACTCTAGCTGTGAGCATGCTCACTTGCCCTTGACTTACACTTGCTATAAATCATAATGAAGAAAAAAATTAAAAGGTTACAGTCTCAGGGCCAAGGAGTATCATATCGTTTGGTTTTAACGAAATACAATCGTCATAAAAAAGTAGTTTTCTATGATATTAGTTGACATCGTCAAAGAGTTTTTGTCATAGATAATCGCTTTTCTAGTAGTGCTCCCATCGAGCATCCTCCGTACTCTAGCGGTGAGCATGCTCACTTGCCCTTGACTTACACTTGCCATAAATCATAATGAAGAAAAAAATTAAAAGGTTACAGTCTCAGGGCCAAGGAGTATCATATCGTTTGGTTTTTACGTTGGGGAAACTAGCTAGCTATCAGTCGAGTTCAATTAATTTAAGGTCGATTTCTTGAATCACATCCTGACAAGTTTAGAATATATATTGCGCTCTATCACTAAGCTTGACTTTATTAAATAGCGGAGTAAAGTGCAAATTTTAGTTTCCATGCATTTTTTTCTCCTACTCTATTTTGATGCAAACGGCACTTAAATTTGTTTTCATGCTTCCGTACACAATAATAGTTGGTTTCTGTTTGATAAGCTAGCTCCCCGGCCACTGTAGTAATGTCTTCTGTTCCAGCTTCATGTTTGTCGGTTATTTCGTTTAGAGGAAAGACAAGATATTATAATCTCATCAGTTAGCTATGAATAATTTACAGTTTCACACGAACCTGCGCTCCCAAAACCATGCATCCGATGCGAGAGCAGGTATCTGCCTCTCTCTGGGATTGACAGGCAAAGCCCAAAGGAGAGTCTACGGGCTTGTCATTTACTGTTTCTTGGCAATCCTTGTTTTGAAAAGGTAGTAGTAATCTGTAATCCTCTGTGTAGACTGAAGAGGGAGCGCGAGAACCAGAGGCACTTTGTACAGGAGCGAGAAAAGAGAGCCAAGAACGTACAGTAGTAGCATCGTCTGCGCAGCGCAGGGAAGGATCGCGCATCCATGATGTGTAGTAGTATTGGGTTTCTTCTCTTGTGAATTGTGATTCTTCCCGCAGCAGCAGCACTGTGCTACGGCAGAGGATACAGATGGCATGCTACTGGTCCTAGGCTGCGATGCGTTTGCAGATTGTCTTAAGAAAAAAGGTCAGGTCAGGTCTCAGGTCATGTGCGGCCGCCCGCCATGAATGATCCTGCTCAAACCTTGACACAGAGAGAGGTGAGTGCGCGCGCATGTGTGTGTGTGTGAGAGAGAGGTGCATGTGTGCCCGTTCTCTGAGCGACGTACTAATTCCCCTCCCTTGATGAGTGACCGCATGCTGCTACTGGTTCCAACTTCCAACCAAACACAGCAGCCAGGTGCTGGTTGCATGCGCAGTTGGCTGGTTTGTATATAGACTAGCTGAGTACGCGCGCCCGCGGCGAGCAAGGCAGGCGCGCGTCGGGCAAGGGCAAGAACGCTCCGGGCGCGGGGCCAAATCGCATGCGCGCGAGCCGCCGGGAGTCGAACCCAGGGCTCCCAGGAAACAAACGCGCGCAGCTAACCAAGTGAGCAAATCGTCCGTATGCTTGCCATTTGGGGGAGAAAAATTGTTATATACATAAAAACTAAACGGACGGCCAGATCTGATCGGCTCGCGCGATCCGACGGCCATGGTGACGCCGGGCGGGGAGGCGGGCCATGTGGCGAGCGAGGGAGGCGATTGTTCACACTTGTATTTATTATTGATATTGATGCATAGCTTCCTAGTGTAGCATAGCTTCCTAGTGTAGCATAGCTCCACCAAAAGAAGGGAAGATGACCGGTCCCATAGGACTGAGCTCGAGCCCAGCCTGGCCCAATGCATCGGGCTTGAATGGGCCATATCCAAACAAAAAAATCGTGCACGCCTACTAAACATGTGCACATGACACTCATGGGCCACTAATGGGCCATATCCAAATTTGACTAGGCGTCACGTACACCCCCCCTCAGAGGACCCGACGTCCTCGTCGGTCCAACTCAACCACACCACTCGGACAAATAGTCAAGAACTTTCCCTATTTGCGCACGTCCGTACATCTAGTGCCGCCGCCATATGCCATGCCATGTGTCCCATCGGGCCACATGCGCCATGCACCACATGCCTACACACTGACCTGACCTGTAAACGCAATCGCGAGGGTCGGCTCTGATACCACTTGTAACACCCCGTCCTCCAGGATCGCACTGCCCAACCCTTTAAAAGAGGTGGTCTGCTTACACATAACACCCTACTTACACTTTCGTCCTCGCTTCGTGTGAAAGGGTTAACCCAAAGGTGCTATCGTTGGATGACAAAGACTTATAAGTTGGTTCCACCCTTGCTCAATTAGCAACGTGGTCCTACTAAACATGTGCACACAACACTCATGGGCCACTGATAGGCCATATCCAAGTTGGGACAGGCCGGTGTCACAAAATCCCCAAACAATTTGTGTTCTCCAAGCCCTAACACCTCGACCTCTGTGAGTGCGTTCCTTGGGGAGCAGTGGAACCCTCATGCTCGAGCCCTCTACCAACGCGGAGGCAGATCACTCTGAAAAAATCACTCTTTGAAAAAAGTTTCATCTTTCACACCATATGAACATCCAAGCCACCCACCAACTGGTGATTAATTAGAGGAACTTTGAAGCAGTGAATGGAGACGAGCTAGAGTTAATCTGAGCGGACACTCTGCTCTAACTAAGCAGTCTAGAGGCCAACATATATAGGGACTAACAAAAAAAAAATTCTACCAGAAGAAATCCTATCTCTGGATGTAGCTATTGTTCCCCTTTGTTGGCTCGTTAAGCGCCCATGAGCGAGGCCTACGACATTTGCGGAGGAAGAGGCGGAGGCGGGAGACGAGTCAATCACTGAGGGGCTCGAGGGGGCTGTCTAGCTGCAACAAGAACTCCCCCAATTGAAAGCGCTAGACGTGATCAAACGTCACGCGGGGTTTCATGTTGGACCTGAAAAAGACCGGTCCCATAGGACTGAGCCCGAGCCCAGTCTGGCCCAATGCATCGGGCTCGAGCCCGACCCAAAGCCCGACGAGTCTAGCCCGACCAACGTAGTTTTTTGTATATTTTTTCAAACTTTGTTTTTTCGTCTTGTTTCCAAACATTATGTCCAGAGTTGAGTTATCATACTGAAATCAAGAATTATTGTGTAAATATGTATATGTTCCAAAATAACTAGTATATATAATTTTCTTTAAGGCATTCAACTTTGGAAAGAGATAGTACAAGGTGCAGTGGAGAGAAGGCAGAGGGTGAGGAGGGGAAAGAGACAGTAGGAGGCGAGACAATGTTTGGAAACAAAATGAGAAAACAAGTTTGAAACCATTGTCTCCAATGCCTCGCACCTCGTCGTCGTCCCCAATGTTGCCAGGAGAGAGACGGTAGAGGGTGAGGAGGGGAAAGAGATAGTAGGAGGTGCAGTGGAGAAAATAGGAGAGTGACAAGCGGGCCCTGCTTAATAATATCTAAATAAAATTAAAATACAACATGTGTAGCCCACATGTCCACTACGTTACCCTATTTCAATCCAAATTGGCATCCACGCAAGCAAACACATCCATGTTTGCATCCACGTCACCCAAACCGTCCTCAAACCCGGGTTTGATTGGTCAAGGGACCAAGTTGGTCTGTTTCAGAAGTTGAGGGACAATTAAGAGCAGTTTTACATTTTAGGGAAAGTTGGTGGACTAAATTGGTACTTTTCCTTCCACACACACACACACATGGTAGGCCATGGTTGTTCCTCCGGTTTTGTGAGTTTAGTTGCGCGATGCTTTGGTTTCTATAAGCAAAGGCGGGTATTTTAGAGACGAGAGGTGCGGACGTGACTCGTGAGGCTCGGCTTGCTGTGACTTTTTTTTTGTGGATTGAGGAACCGGTGTCAGCGTCAGTGTCAACGTCAGTCTGTTTGGTATGTCGTAGTTGGGCCATGTGGGCCGTATTGTTGGAGTTGGATGGTTACACTTATGCGAGCGCGCCAGCGCCACCCATCCGTCCGAAAGTCGACGCGAACTCGATCTGCTTCGGCTCATATGGAGGCCGAAACAAGGCACACACGTAGTACTATTCGTTTTAGCTCAGCGCACGGTGGCCGAAACAAGACAATCGTTTTATACATGTTGGTTCGACATTCATGGATGTCGCTTCCTTCCGGACTTAAATTGCACGCAAATACAATTAATTAGGAGTACTATTAGACAAGTGTCACCCTTTCTTCTATCTCGGTCTCCATGTAAAAATCTATGTGCCCGAGTATAATTTGGAACGGATGGAGTTAATTTATCCACATGGTTTAATCGGTTATTATATATCTCGAATTAGGCTTTAACACGTATGTATGATATAGTGACTTAATTAATTTCAAAGCGATCGATCTACGGAAAAAGCCAAAAACACACGGTCACTCTTTAAAAAAAATAGAGGATTGTGAAAGAAAGCGAAAACCATAACGTAGACACGTAGTGCTAAGTAGATATATATTGTGGTTACAAAACTTGGTACACCATAGGTGGTCTCCGTGTACCTATACTTTGGTTACCGCAAATTACGAAACTTTGGCATACAAAATGTGGTTAACCACGGGAGGCAGTAATACTACTATATTAGTAACACTAATAATTGCGAGCAACACCAAGAGCTGCCATCACACAGAAGAAACGGCCGACCGCACCAGATAATTTGACGAGCTGCAGTAGTACCTGCATGAACAAATTAACAATGTAAGTACATAATCTAATCAACTCCAGTTAAATCATATTTTGTTCGGGTACATTGGAAAGAAAAACTTGGATCGACTCTTGAATTAAAACGAGCGAAGAACAAACTACAGAATTAAAACGAGCGAAGAACAAACTAAGGAGTACCTTTACCTTCTGAAATGATGGATGATTATACAAGTTGCTTAGGACGAAACAAGATATTTACCACGCGGAGAGCCTCCTTCCCATCAAACATGCCAAGATCGTCTTCCAATCTAAATCTTTTGGCATCCCTCGTCGGCCACAAGCCGGTCTTATCCCAAACATAAATACAAACCGAGATATGACCCCAGTGCTGAGTGTATTTTGCCAGTTTATCGTCAAGATAGGTGAGCTCATCCAAATCATTAGTAAAGCGGTCCCTGATTGGATTAAACCGTACACCTTCTGCTATCATTATTACGAGCTTGGCGAACGCTATCTTTACAAGACCATCGGGGGTTTCTCCGTGTATATAGCTAGAAAGAGTTTCAGTTGCAAGGAGGCCCGCATCCCGACCCAAACTCAATGCTTGGATCTTCTCAAATCCCTTGCCATCGCCATCTATAAGCTCATCGTAGGATTCGCCGAATGAAAGGGCAGCTCCACCGGGGAACAACGGGTCGTACCCCAACGTGTGGAATAGTTCTCCGTTCTTGTTTCTAAAGGCTAGACAATGGATGGAGTCGTCCCTGCAAATCAAAGTCGCTTCATCTTCATTGTCACCCAGTAATCTGATGTTGATCCATCTCGCCGGTGGTACTTGTACTGTCTTGGTCGCCGGAGTGTAGAGGACCGGCGCACATACTCCACGACTTTTAACAGTCCTTACCGGCTCACCGGCTGCTAAGATCGCGTACAGTTGATTGTAGAAATCAGTGTATGACTCCAGTTTGAAATCGAGATCTATGCATACTTGTTCCGGCACCGCACATGCACAAGAGACGAAAAAGATGAAGATGACGCAGGTCGTCGTCCGCATTGTGATGTGCTCGATCATCTGTAACACAATATATAATATAATTAATTCAGAATTTGATCAGATCAGAGGTACTAGACATGCATGATATCAATGAATCGAAGACTACTCTTGACTCTTGTGATCTGTACTAGATAGATCGTACGTACCTGCCGATCTCGATCGATCCGATCGTTCTTCGCTGTGGGACTGGGACGCACGCACGTACTCGAGAAATCTATCTACCAGCTCTGAATCTCATCGATCCATCGATCGTGTTCGTGTGTATATATATGTGATGAGGTGACCTATATATGGCAGTAGCCGGCCGCCCAAGATCCAACTTACAACTCTAGTCCTACCAAACGAAACCAGGAAATTTATGGAAAGCACCGTAAGGCCCAACCGATCGACTCTAAATCGAAATACTAGGACTGTTCTTTTCCTAATAATCGATGGCCATGAGCTCCTCGTAGCTGCCTGTACCAGTACGACCTCCTCCTCGTCCATGGCCCATGGCGGCGCGGTCGTCGATCGTTCGCGAGCGCCTCAGGTTCACGAAGAGCAGCGCGACGGTGGCCGCGTCGATGAGATCGAACCCCGGCGGTCCCAGTATATATGCTCTGATGGTACGTCGTCGAGCCACTGGGTGGCCTTTGCTCGTGCCGGAGGCGCTGGAGAAGAGATGCGCGCCGGCGAGCAAGGTGTCCGTCGATCGGCGACGCCGACCACGCCACCGTCGAGTTCAAGTTGTCGTCGATGCGCACTCGCGCGCATGGCCGTTGATTGGCGCCAACCCAGAGCACATGACACGTCGAGGGAGACGACGAGCTAATGTCACGTCCCGCTCATCTGGATCAATATATGTTTCCTGCAATTATTGTGTCAGTGTTGGATTGCGATACGGCCGGCGTGCTTCTTTAACTCCGACCAGCCAGGATTTTTAAATCTTCTTTTTCTCTACTCCTAAAAAGCAGCTTATGGTGATGAGTGGCTGCTCGTTAAATCAATCCTAGCCATTCAAACCGATCCGACGGACCACACTGCTTTGGTCAAAATCAGTTGTTTCGGACTCGCCGCCCACCGCCTATCCAACCCAATCAGCTCCAACCCAGCTCCGCTCCCAATCGCACCCCTCTCCCCTCCGTCTCCGACTCTCCTATTCTGCTCCCTCGATCTCTCTTCCCTCCCCATTCTTCTCTTTTGCAACGTGTGGAGGGGGCGGCCGGCGTGCCGCCCATACTGCTCTCCTCTAACGCCCGCGGCGTGATCTTCAGTTGCTATAAACCATACATCCAACAGTTTAGCTGCTACTCTCTCCCGAACGAAGTGAAAGTCGACCTCTATATGCTTGGTCCTGGCATGGAATATGGGATTCGACGTGAGATACGTCGCACCAAGGTTATCACACCACAGTATAGGTGATCTTGGCTGAAAGATCTTCAATTCCTTCGTGAGTGACTGTATCCAAATAACCTCTGCAGTGGTGTTTGCTATAGCCTTATATTCAGCCTCTGTACATGATCTTGAGACGGTTTGCTGCTTCTTTGAACTCCAAGATACCAGATTCGGGCCAAGAAATACTGCAAAACCATTTTGAGACCTTCTGTCATTAGAACACCCGGCCCAATCTGCATTTGTGAAGATGCTTAAGACATTTGTTGCATCCTTCTTGATCTTCAGGCCTAAGTTCTTAGTAGCTTGAACATATCTTAATATGCGTTTTACTGCACTCCAATGAGCTTCGGTTGGATTATGCAGAAACTGACACACCTTGTTTACAACATATGAAAGATCTGGCCTAGTCAAGGTTAAGTACTGGAGTGCTCCAACTATGCTCCTGTACATACTTGCATCCTTGTCATTCAAAACCATGCTGCCTTCCTGTGACAATTTTTCAAGAGAAAGAGGTGTAAACGCTGATTTGCACTTGCCCATGCTGCTCCTGACCAGTAGATCCTCAGCATACTTCTCCTGACAAAGCACTACTCCCCCTGTCTCTCGCCTAACTTCAATACCAAGGAAGTAGTTCAACTCACCAAGATCTTTGAGGGAAAACTCCTGAGACAATTGAATGACAAGCTGATCAGCAACACTTTTGGAGGAGCTGGCAATGACAATGTCATCAACATATATGAGCATATATATAGTCACTCCCCCTTGATCATATATAAACAGCGACGTATCAGCTTTAGATGCAACAAAGCTAAGCTTTTCAAGCTGTTCACTGAGTTTCGCATACCAAGCCCTAGGTGATTGTTTCAGGCCATAGATGGACTTGAGATGTTTGCACAGATGATGAGGATTTTGAGGATCTTCGTACCCAGGAGGCTGTCTCATATAAACTTCCTCTTGAAGAGTGCCATGAAGGAAAGCGTTATTCACATCAATCTGTCGGAGATGCCACCCTTTCGACACGGCCACAGAGAGGATCAAACGAACAGTAGTCGGCTTCACAATCGGACTAAACGTCTCATCATAGTCGATCCCATGCCGCTGCTTGTACCCCTTTGCAACAAGCCGTGCCTTGTGCCGATCAACAGTCCCATCAGGTTTATATTTCAGTTTGAATACCCATTTTGCATCAATCACATTGCGTCCAGACTGCGGAGGCACCAACTACCATGTATGATTTTTTAGCAACGCGGCAAATTCTGAATCCATAGCTGCTCGCCATTGAGGATCACGTATGGCGTGATGATGATCAGTTGGTTCAGCAAGTGCAACATGAAATGCTCGACGATGCACGGATTAAGGAACCGTTCCGTCAGTATACACCTTGGGCTTCTGAATTCTGTTCTGAAGCCTAGTGGTGACACGAGCTGGTGCAGCTGGGATAGCCACTTCTGGAATAACTTCCTGCACAAGTTCAGAAGATAGATCAGTAGACACCGCAGGTACATGAGTGTCAATGTGCTGCACTGGACTGATTTCATCAGCTCGGACATGATCACTTTGCATAGGAACGGATGGAGAAACCAAAGAAGGAAGTGTTGCGTGATTATTGGTGTTCATAGGAGTGGAGATACTGAACTGAGTGTCAGTTGAGAAAGGGAAGACGTGTTCATCAAAAACAACGTCACGAGAGACATACACACGACCTGTTGAGCGATTTAAACACTTGTAACCCTTATGTTTTGCACTGTAGCCGAGGAAGACACACTTAGTGGATCTAAAAGAGAGCTTTCTTGTGTTATAAGGATGCAAGTTTGGCCAACACGCGCATCCGAAGACCTTCAACATGGAGTAATCAAGTTTAACATGAAGGAGGCGTGTAAGTGGCACCTCTCCTTTGATCGATTGACTAGGGATGCGGTTGGTAAGATATGTAGCAGTCAAAAATGCTTCATCCCAAAATCTAATTGGCATGGAAGCATGAGCAAGAAGTGCTAGACCAACTTCAACGATGTGTCGATGCTTCCTCTCGGCAATGCCGTTTTGTTGGTGAGTGTGTGGGCAGGATACTCTATGAGTAACACCAGTGGAAGCAAAATATTTGTTGAGGCGATGGTATTCTCCGCCCCAATCAGACTGAAAAGATTTAATCTTATGACTTAGAAGTAACTCAGCGTGTCTTTGGAATTGAAAGAAAGCATCTTCAGCATCATTTTTGTGTTTGAGCAAGTAAATCCACGAGAACCGGCTATAATCATCAAGAAAACTAACATAGTATTTGAATCCATTAACTGAAACAGGAGCCGGCCCCCACAAATCGGAGTGCACAAGCTCAAGAGGACATGATGAAACTCTACTCGACAATTGAAAGGGTAATTGGTGACTCTTTGCCTGTTGGCAGGCGTCACAAACATGGTATACTTTATTTTGAACATGAAGAATTTTATTTGAGCTAAGAACTGATTGAAATACGGACGACGATGGATGACCGAGACGGCGATGCCATTGATCAGACGACAGCTTGGAGCAAGACAGAGCTTGGCTTGATTTGGAAGACGGTTTAGTGGATGCAATGGAGTAGAGTCCACGTTCACATCGCCCGTGAAGTAGAACCCTCCTCGTGACCTGATCCTTGACACAGAACAAATCAGGGTGAAATTCAAAGAAGGCATCGTTATCGCGAGCTAATTTATGGACAGATAGGAGATTTTTGTTAACTCTAGGAGCATGAAGAACATTGTTCAAATGTAAAGTGCGACCATGTCCAGCAATGGAAGAATAGCCAGTGTGTGCAATTAGCAAACCTGCACCCGAGGCGACAGTGATCTGGTCTCCTCCCTTGTAGCGGTCTCGCATGGTCAAGCGATCAAGATCACTTGTGATGTGATCGGTAGCTCCGCTATCCACATACCAATTTGTGTCGATCTGGTACTGTCCTCCACCTCCAGCAGATGCAGCAGCAGTAGAGTGAGAGCTTTCAGGCTAGAAAGAATGATTAAACCTGTTGTAGCAGCGGATGGCGTCATGTCCCTGCTTCCCACAAATCTGGCATGTGGGGCGATTGCTTCCGAAGTCAGAACCTCCAGAGCGACCGCCTGTGGAGCCTGTGCCACCAACATGATGCTGCTGACCGCCTCCCTGGTGGTGGAACCTTCCTCCACCATTGTTGTTGACGCGACCACGGCCACGACCACGCCAGCCCCCGTTGCGACCACCTCTTGTGGCAGCATTGGCGGAGGATATGATGTTGCTGTTGTCGCCGTGCAGATGCTCCTTGCGCACCTCATAGCTGAGGAGATGCGCGTAGAGGTCGGAGAGGCTTGGCCCGTCATCTCTTGTGGTCATTGCTGTCACGAAGGAGTCGTACTCATCTCCGAGGGCGGCTAGGATGTAGGAGGTGACCTCATCCTCACCAAGAGGATGGCCGATGGCAGCCATCGTGTCAGCGAGCTTCTTCATCTTCTGGAAATACTCCGTGGCCGAAAGATCTTTCTTCCGGAGATTGGCCAGCTGAAAACGGATCGAGTGCTGGCGAGCTCGTGACCTGGAGGCGAACATGTCCTCCAGCGACTTCCATTCCTCAGCCGAAGACGTCATGAAGATGACATAGCCGAGGATCTCCTCAGTTAGCGAGGAGAGCAGCGTGCTTAAGACCATCTGGTCGCGCTGAAACCATGCGGTGTACGCGGGGTTAGGAACTTGGGTTGCATCAGCATCTGTCGCCTGAGTAAGAAGATGATCTGGTGCCTTTAGAGATCCATTGACGTAGCACAACAGCTGCTGGCTACGGAGGTAAGGCACCATCTGAGCCTTCCATAGAAGGAAGTTCTCGCGGTTCAGACGAATGGTGACGAACTGACTAAATGACGGTTGTGGCGGTAGTGGGGAGCTGGAAGAGGATGAGGTGACGCCGGCCATGGTGGAGGTCTGTGATGAAGATGTGGAGGAGATGATGGAGGGCGAGGTGTTCGCAGCGGTGGACATCGTGGCTTGGATTGAACCGATGCTCTGATCATGCCTATCGTCTCCTGAGAATTCTACATGCAGCAATGACTTCTTTAACACTAATAAGATTAGAGAAACAAATTTTCCGTGCACTAGAACCATTTGTTCACAAACCGCAGGAGGGGGGAAACATTATAAACAAAATGAAAAGAGTGGTTGTCAATGAGCTCCACACAGAATAGGAGAGGAAAATCGCAAATACAGATTAGGGGAGCAATTCCCCCTTCTTCTGCTCCACGTTGTGGAGATCATCCTCGACTCCGGGCTGCTCGAAGGTGCCCTGGAAGTTGATGATGAAGAGCTCGGAAAGCTCCTTCCACGACCCCACCGACTCCGAAGGCAGGTTCATGAGCCATGAGCAGGCCCCGCCGGTGAGGACTGCGGGGAAGTAGTTCGCGAGAACTTTTCCTGACCCTCCAGTCGGCTGCATCACGGTGGTGTAGATCTGTAAAAACTCGTCGGGATTGGTGGAACCGTCGTACTTCTCGATGGAAGCGGGCCGGAACTTCTCCGGCCACTGTACGCGGCGCAGCTCCTTTGAAAAGGCGCGGCATCCGACGTCTAGATCCTCCTGCTCCTGGACGCGCCCCCTACTCCGCCGTCCCCGACGCTAAGGCGGCGTCGAGGAAGCGCCGACTTCGCCAGCTGAGGCGACGTCGCGAAGGCTCTCCTCCACCGATGGCAGCCATCGTGTCAGCGAGCTTCTTCATCTTCTGGAAGTACTCCGTGGCCGAAAGATCTTTCTTCCGGAGATTGGCCAGCTGGAAACGAATCTGATGCTAGCGTGCTCGTGACCTGGAGGCGAACATGTCCTCCAACGACTTCCACACCTCAGCCGAAGACGTCATGAAGATGACATAGCCGAGGATCTCCTCAGTTAGCGAGGAGAGCAGCGCGCTTAAGACCATCTGGTCGCGCTGAAACCACGCAGTGTGCGCGGGGTTAGGAACTTGGGTTGCATCTGTATCGGTCGCCTGAGTGAGAAGCTGATCTGGTGCCTTCAGAGATCCATCGACGTAGCACAGTTGCTGCTGGCTACGGAGGTAAGGCACCATCTGAACCATCCACAGAAGGAAGTTCTCGCGGTTCAGACGAATGGTGACAAACTGACTAAATGAAGGCTGTGGCGGCAGTGGGGAGCTGGAAGAGGATGAGGTGACGCCGGCCATGGTGGAGGTCTGCGAAGAAGATGTGGAGGAGATGATGGAGGGCGAGGTGTTAGCAGCGGTGGACATCATGGCTTGGATTGAACCGATGCTCTGATACCATGTAAAAACTAATGTTTGCCGTACAAAGCTCCACCGAGCCCTCCATTCATTTATATACTCGTAAGAGAGAGAGATTACACGTACATGAGTTTGTTACACATGATGAAGAGATAAGAAGTAGTTAGTTGGATAAACTACAAGAAGCTAATCCTCTTTTGTTACATCCAGCGCTGTGATCATACCTATCGTCTCCTGAAAATTCTACATGCAGCAACGACTTCTTTAACAACGTCCCGCTCATCTGGATCAATGCAATTATTATGTCAGTGTTGGATTGCGATACGGCCGGCGTGCTTCTTTTTCAGAGATAATTGAAACAAGAGAATTACCGCTTTATGTGCACTTAAGTGAAGGTCCACGTCTTACATCTCATACACACATGAGTGTCAATTTTCATTTTCAAAACTAAAAATTTTGCGCTAACATCTACTACTATCATGTATCATGCAAACTTCAGAAAGGCGACAAATGTTCATTGGCACGGTGGTGTCTTCACACCGCTTTTCCTTGAGCTGGATTTGTGAGTCTCTGCATCCTATTATTGATTTTGAACTTTCAAATTCGCTTCACTAAGTGGACGAGGTTGGAGAGGTCAAGGGGGATGATGGCACGTAACTCCGCCGGTGTTTTTTTTCCCACCAGCAGCTCGAGCAGGATCAAAGCTAGTTCTGATGGTCTTTAGTATTTCTGTCGGGACTTTGGTCTTTTAATGAATATTTATCTTTTTTTTTTATAGAAAAATGTATTCCACCGACCCTGCCCGAGGTTGCCATAAGATGTTGGGAGGCAAGGAGGGGAATTTGAGGGTGGAGCATGAGGTAGCGGTTCTTGTTCTCATCACAAGTGGACGCCACCCCCGAGGTTGTGCAAGGAGGAAGAAGTTGGAAAAGTCAGGTCGGGGTAGAGGCGAAGTTTGAGCTTACATGGTCAAGGGGGCACAAAAACAAGGAGAGCTTTGCAAAAGAGGAACTTGGTAGGTTCAGATCTGGGAGAAGATACAAATACGAGAAGAGCCCATTGGTATATGATGGGAAGATGCAAATGCTAAAAGACATTTGGGAAAGAAGCCAATAAGGCTAAAAAAACTCTAGACAACCAAATGCTTGTCATTTTTTTTTGCCTAACCTAATGTTAGCTACGAGGAAAGTCGAAACACCTTCTAACAATAGCTAGGTTAGTCATGCCACAACCGTGACAAACTTCTAAGTTGTGGCAAACTCTTGATCCACTTAATTTTAGGCTACGTAATGTTATCAGTAAACCAAACATACCCTTCATCCCATTTCCCAATACAAAAATCACTACCTTCATCGGATTCAGAATCCCGGAACCAAAGTTCCTGCTCGAGCCGGAAACTTGAAGTAGCAGTGAAATGTTGAGACACGGTGCGGGCTCGCTCTCTCTCTCGCTCCCCAGGCTCCCGAGCGCTCCCCCGCAACCCTAACCACCCCTGCGGCGGCGGCGGCGGCGACGGTGTCCCCGCCGGCCGGCCGCCGCCGCCGGAGGGCCTCCCGATGTTCTCCCCTGCCGACGTCCCCTCCACGGGTGGAGCTCGCGAGGCAGGGGCCCTCTTCTTCCTCTTGCGACGGGTCTGCGCAGTCGATGTCGGGGAGGCGGTCTGGCGGCACCCGGGCGCGCAACACCGGTGGGCCGGCGCTGCTGCTCCCCCCGACAACGGCACCCCCTCAACGACGGTCGTTGTTGCTAATACCTCGCCTCGCCCCTGCTTGGGCCTGGTTTTTGCTTGCTTGCAAGAAAAGGCTGGAAGAGGCGACATCCTCCGAGCGTCTTGCTAGGTTAGACCCTCGGAGCTCACTTCGCGCCGTTAGCTCCTGGAGGTGAACGAAGCCTCTGGGAGACATCCTTCTCCCGAGGGTCTTAAGCGCTAGACCCTCGGGAGAATGTCCATACGAGGGTGTTGGCTCAAGAAGGAATAGCTGGAGGCTGTAGCCAGCAAAGATGCTCCGAAGTGATGGGAAATTCGTTGAATGCCCTTGTAAGATGGCTTGAGGCCAAGGGCAGCATTGTAATTTGCCTTTACAGCTTTTGTCGTGATGTAAGCTCAAAACTGTAAATAGGGACCTAGGGCGCCCCAAAAGGGTAATGAATATTCTTTAATACTCCACATTTATTGTGTTGGTTCCCTATCATACCCCTAAGGGTCACACCTTAAACAGTGGAGTCGTAGCTAGACCCAGAAAGTTAAGACAATTTGGATGACTTCTGCCTGAGTGTGATTGTTGAGTAAACATACTCTTGAATTAGTTGATGGATGACTTGATGACGAATTTGGATCTGAGGGTCCGGACTTAGTTGAGCTCAAGAGGGTGAGTCTACCGCCAAATGTTTGGGAGACATGCGCCACACCTTAAACAGTGGCACCGTAGCTAGACCCAGAAAGTTAAGACAACGCCTCCCAAAAGAAAGGCGATCCATTCCGAGGGAGAGAGCGTAGGGGCTTTGGCCACTGGCGCGAACATGAGGTCCAGGACTCAAAGGGCATCTCTTGAGGCCCTGAAAGCTTTCGACCAGATAAGCGATCGCCCCAAAGACCTAGCCGCGTTAAACATCAACAGCCCCCAACCACCAATCGTCCAAAATACCGCCCTGAACCTCCAGAATACAGCTTAAACCCTCCACCCTCTGCCACAATCCCACCCGGGCCCCGGCGTGGCGTCCATACCTTCCGCGAGCTTCACCTTTGCGCTCAGGCAAAACTCCAGTGTGCCCGCCGACAACATTGCAGGAGCACAAGAAAATCGTGCAAGACCAGCAGAACCACCCACCGGCGCGCACCGGGGCACCGCGTGAGAAGGCCACGGCCTCGGACCACGTTCACAGCATGGACGATGCGTTGGCCGGAGCAATGGTAAGGGAACTCATTGCCGAGAGAAGGGCAATGAGGGAGATAATGGAGAGGCTGCAAAAAAACAATGAAGACCTTCGACTGCAGCAAGGTCATCATCAGGCACCGGCGGCAAAATACGGAGGAGCAGAATCAACCTGCTCGAGGCAAGACCTACCACCAATACCCCCGCCCATCCAAGGCCAGCTGCCCCGAAGAGCACGAACCCCCTGTCGCCTCGGATAAGGGCTGCAGCGTGTCTGAAGGATTTCAAAATGGTCACAATCACGAAGTTCAAAGGTGAGACCGATCCCCTAGAGTTCCTCGAGGTCTATGAAACAGCAATTGAAGTTGTAGGAGGGGATGATACCACAAAGGCAAAGGCACCGAATCTCGAGCCTAACCAAGCTTTCATCGAGGTCGATCTCGAGCTTCGCCCTAAGCTCGGTGTTGATTCGAGTCCAGCTCGAGTCTAACCGATCTTAATTAGTTTTGACAGCCTAAACTTGCTCGACTTGGGCTCGAATCCACCCGACATGTGGACTACTGATAGATCGAGACGAGGATTGAGGAACCGGCGTCAGCGTCAGCGTCAGCCGTAGTACTATGTACTAGTGGCTGGGCCATGCGGGCCGTTGGGCTGCATCCCGTATTAGATCGGCGCACAGCGATACAGCTCGGAGGACTTTTAATATTTTAATATTCTGTTATGCAAAAATAACTATCAGCTTTGGAATTCTGCAAAACTAGACTACGATCACACCTTGAAAGAGCGATCGCCTGATGAGGCAGGCAACCGACGGCGTTCGACGTAATCGGCAGCCAATCGTCAGAAACTCCCTCTTTTCCATTGGGCTTAAGCAAATAGTTCTTTTCTACAACCTCAGAAGTGTTCACATAGGTGGGTCTAGCCTGTGGTGCAATGTGAGCTCTAGGACCTGGGAACCTAGCACTATTCCACACAAAGTTGGACCTATCATGATAACGCTCTCTAGGAGGGGCAATGGGAATGAACCTACCTTGTCTCTTACCAAATTGAGGTCCATGGTTGTAGTAGTGTCTAGGTGGAGCTTGAGAGGTGTAGTTGTAGTGTCTAGGGGGTCCTTACCTAGCAAAGTGAAGCCTAGGTGGTGTTTGCCAAGTGTTGTGAGGCCTTGGTGGTGCTTGCCGAACATTGGGATGTCTTGGAGGACCATTCCACACATTTTGAGTTCTAATTGGTTGCCAAGTGTAGTTATTGTGCCTAGCCGGTCCTTGCCAAGTGTGAGGTGCAAAGTGATTCCTAGGAGCATTGTTGCTATGTGCACATTTTGATTGTTCTTTTTCTTGAGAAATGCATGGTAGTAACTTTGCCTCATAGCAGGACCTCGAGGAACAGGCTTTATGCCCTTTCTTCCCTTTGGCTTCTCCGGGGTATACCCCAAGCCACCCTTTTGGGAAGACATTCTCTGTTCCTTGAGGACCTGCTCCAAGGTATTGTGACCACCCAAGTAATTCTCAAGACCTCTTTCAGATTTCTCAAGTTTTAGTCTAAGCTCAGTTACTTCAATAGCAAGATCCCTAGCGGCTTGAGCAAATTTGCAATTATCAGGATTACATTCAATAATATTGCTAAAAGATCCACTAGAAGTAGATGCAACATGAGCTAAATCAACAAGTCATTACATGAGGTGGAACAATCATTCTTGGAAGGAACAACAACTTGAGCAACAATTGCAGCAGGAACATTAATCAAAGCATCACTAGAAGCGTCAACATTGGCATTGCAAGAAGCATCAACAACGGTGGTGCAAGATGAATCATCAAGGGGTGAAGCAACAGGTAAAGCACTCAAAGAAGCATTGTTAGCCACAAGTCTTTCATTGCTATCTCTAAGCTTTTGAATAGTGACAAGCAAGTGCTCTACCGACTCATGCATAGCCATATTTTCTTGTTCAAGCACATCAATGTTCTTAGTAGATGAGTGAGTAGAGCTAACAAGCAAATCATGTTCAGTTTCTAGACTCTCATACTTAGACTTAAGACTAGCAAAGTTCTCATTCAAGTCATTCAAGCGTTTTTGGAGGCTCATGCTCCTCAACTTTTTCTTCTCTAGAAACTCAAGAGCTTGACCAAGATATTCTCTAGAAGTCTTCTCATCATCATAGTCAGACTCAGAATCAGAGCTACTAAACTCCTTTGCAGCTGGCTTGGCCATGAAGCACTTTAGAGTGCCGGCCGGTGTTGGTGTCGCCTCTGGTGTAGTGGAAGTAGAGGAAGCAGAGTAGGGCTGGAAAAAAAGCTCGTGGCTCGCTGCTCGGCTCGAGCTCGGACGAGCTCGGCTCGGCTCGATATGGTTCGGAGATGAAAACGAGCCCGAGCCGAGCCTACTTATCTAGCTCGTTTTTTTACCGAGCCAGCTCGGCTCGGCTCGCGAGCTGCTCGGCGAGCCTGCCTAGCTCGGTAGGCCGGTGCCAGCCCAGGCCCAAGCAGAGGCCCACTTGGACTTACGGTTGTTTTCAATAGGTTCCATACAACCCTAGCCTTCCATTCCATTCCCAAATCACAAGCCTTCCTCCCGATGCTTCTCGATCCAGCCATTCCAGCGATTGGTGGCCACTGTCCCCGTCTATCGGCCGCTCCGCCGTGGCCCTCTCGGTTTCTATTTGCCGGCCGTTCCCACTGGCCGCGAGCCGCCGCTGGGCGCTGGCCAGCCACCTGGTCGGATGGTGCCACCTACCTCGTCGTCTTTCTGCAAGTCTCAGGCCGCCTGCCGTCATCCTCTCAACTCCCGATGGCATCCATGTCCGCTCGGCGAGTCGGCGCCCACTGGTCAGTGGTCGTCGTCCTTCCGACTCCCACAGTCCCACCACCGGCGCAAACATCCGAACAACGATAAGCAAGAATCAACAACCTCCGATGTCCGACCAGATCGTCTTTGTATGTTCTCGATCAGCTCTTAAATTATGTATATGCGATCATGTTTATCTATTAGTAATAATTGGTGTACTCAGATTTATTGTTTTGGCTCGATTCAATGTGCACTCGGATTTACTATTGTGGTCACCCAGATTCAACATATCCTCTTTCCAAACTAAACGAATGGATCTAGCATTTAGATTGTGCTGGTGTGTGCCTAGGCTCGGCGAGCTGAACGAGCTGCTCGCGAGCTGGGGACGAGCCGAGCCGAGCCATACTTAGAGCTCGTCAAAAGCAACGAGCCGAGCTCCTACCCGAGCTTGATTGAGCCGAGCCAGGTTCGGCTCGGCTCGACTCGTTTCCACCCCTAAAGCAGAGTCATCGTCGGAGTACCATTCTTGTACCTCCGGGACAGCCATCAAGCACCTTGGACTCTTGGAGGGAAGGCCGGTGGAGGAGGGATTGACTCCGCAATCGCCATGGTAGACAGGCCTTGATCATCCTCCTCATCTCCGAAAGCCGGGCCATCACTTGCACTCTCATCGGTGATCCATTCACCAATGAAGGCCAACTTCTTGCCATCCTTTGAGCGGCCCTTGAACCCGGACTTGTGGAAGTTCTTCCGGTCCTTTTTCTTGTGCTTGGGCTTCTCACCATCTCCCTTCTCCTTTCGTTTTGCCTTGTACTTAGCCTTACTCTTCTAAGGACACATGGCGGCAATGTGGCCCTTCTCATTGCACTCAAAGCATCGGAGTGATGCATGAGTTGCCTTGCCCGAGCCACCTCCATCATAACCTCTCCTCTTCATGAATTTGCTTCCATTCTTCATGAAGAGGCTCATTTGCTCAAATGCCGCCTCAAACTGGCTCATGGTCATCTCTCCGTCACCATCAGCTGCACTTGACTTGGTGTTGCTTACCTTGGACCCACTTGCCTTGAGAGCAATCATCTTGTTCTCTTGAGCCGGCAAAGCATCTAGCTCAACCATAAGCATCTCATGTGAAGACAACTTGCTTAGGAGAGTAGTAGGTGTGAGCTTCTCCAATTCTCCACTGTTTGGGAGATAAGTGATGAGGTCCCTGTAAGCTTGCCTCGGCAACACCCTAATCATTTTTCTGCACACATCAACATCAGGCAAAGCAGCTCCAAGCCCTTTGAGCTCGTTGATTAGGGGGTTGTTGACACAAAAGAGCGATCTTTTGCGAACACACGTGCAGAAGCGTCGATTCAGTGATCGCATCGCAACTAGAACCAAGCGTGCCAATTGATTTGACCTGTAAATCAATAAGGGGAAAATTGTCAGTAATATTAGCCTAATCGGCTTTTCAATATAGCCAGATCAGGTTGTAGATAATCGGCTTTAAAAGAACCCGATTATCAAATCTATCGGCTATAAGCCTGATAGAGCAACTTAAGATGAATAAACGTTCAATTATGAATCTTATACTTCTTTTGGGTATTTTCGATATAATAGTAGCAATAAACCTTCTTATCAACGTATTAGATCATATCGAGAAATAGGTTGAATAGATTGGTCAGGCCAAGACAGTATTCAGATCTAAATCTAGATATAGACCAATGAATCAATTTAAAGATCTAGAGCTAATGAAGATAAATACGCTGCTAATCGGCAAACACTTGCACATGCAAAATCCTAAATGAGGCATACACAAGATCGATTGAACGAGACAGTTGCATATATCGGAATTAGGAAAAGCACATGAAATACTTGACAATCTGCATTGCAAGATAAACACATATTACAGATCGATTAAATCGAGACAGTGCAATATGCGAGAACATGTTAAAGATCGGTTAATCCCGAGACAGTCTAACATGGTTTGTATACATGAGATCAAATGATGCAGCCATGCATACAGGTTACAAGGAGAGAATCGATTATCCCATCGAGATAGCTCTACCAGCGAGTTGAAGTCTTTCGACGAGGTCGATCGGATTCGAGAAAGTGTTTTGTGTATTGAGTATTGATTCCCCTCTACCGAGGCCTAAAGTCCTATTTATAGTGTTACAAAGTCGATACTGATACGACCTATTTCACCGCATCGCGCTTCCGATCAAATCGTGTCTCTTCCGAAGTCTTGTAGCCATCGGTATCCTTTAATATCTCTTCTTTTTTGCCGATGAAGCCCATTTCCGATTTGGCCTAATAATCCCAACATATTCGGCCCTTTCTGAATATCCGATTTTCTGCCAAATTTGGGTGTCAACAGGGGTTAAGCCTTGAAAACATATCATTAGCATTTTCTCCAGGAAGCATTCGAAATTGGTCAAACTTCTCCTTAGCAAGCACAAGTTTACCCTCCTTAACTGAGGGTGTACCCTCGTGAATCTCTATGAGAGTGCGCCAAATATCATGTGCCGAAGTGAGATTCTAACCCTATCGAACACATCCATAGACAAGCCACGGAACAAAGCATTCATAGCTTTGGCATCAAGCTCGAGCAATTTAACTTGCTTAGGTGTGGGAGCTGTGCCATCCTCAAGTACAAAGCCAAGTGGAGACTCAACAATCTTCCAGACAGCTAAACCCATCGATTGAAGGTACACCTTCATCCGTAATTTTCACATTGGAAAGTGAGTTCCATTGAACAGTGGGATCCTATTACTATCAACAATACCCCCTTCGGTCATCTCTGTTGCGGTAAAGAAAGAACTAGAGATCCTTACTCTGATACCAATTGAAAGGACATACGACCGAGAGGGGGGTGAATCGGTCTAGAAACAAATTTTAGCCCTTTTTCCCGGTTGTTAATTCTTTAGCAATTAGTGAGCCAACAAGCAATTGAAGTCCTAATATGCTAGTTTGCGGAAGCGATCGATCACAACAACAATTGTAATAGCACAAGACACAATGGAATAGGAGGCTCGAAGGCTCTCACAGGCAGTCAATTCACGATGCGGAAATGTAAATGAGACAAGGAGACAAACCGATTTGTTTGACCGATGTTCGGTACACACAAGTGTGCACCTACTCACCGTTGAGCAAACCTTCCACCGAAGGCCGGGACTCGCTAGTCCCTTGCGCTCAATCCACTTGATAGCTCTTCACCACGGATGGCGAGTGAGCCAAAACCCTCACATATTCACGAGCTCTTCCACACATGCGGAAGCTCCTCGCAACCCTTCTACCAGAACGACGGCGGTCTCCAACGCATTGGAGAAACGTCACACCGTAGTCCGGACGGTGCTCCCACTCCGGGGATTGCGGTTCCGAAGGTGACGATGAAGCACCCCCACATATGGAGATGACCCCCGATCCACGGAGGGTTTCCGGCACCGCACCACACTCGGCGGAGGAGAGGTAGTAGACGATGTAGTCGAAGTAGCCGATGTAGACGATGAAGCATGACTTGGTGAAGACTACGGCAGCAAGAATCCCAAGAGCACAAGATCGAAACCTCCCACCAAGAACCAAATCCAAACTCCCAACTCTCTCTCAAGAACCCACCAAGAACACCATAGAGAGGGGACTCAACTCAAACCTTGAGGATGGAAGAGGCAAGGGATGGGATGCTCTTCTCCTTCCTCCTCTTCTCCCACTTCTTCAAGCACCCTTGGACATCGGCATGGAGGCACCTAGATGGATGAACTCCATGGGAGAGACCCCTTGGGCAAGAAGGTGGCTTCATGAAGACTCCATGACACCGTCTGACACTAAGTCCTGATAACCTGTGTTTACGTCGGCCTAGCCGACGTAAATAGGTCTATTTACGTCGGTTTGCTCATGCCGACATAAATAACCGGATTATTTACGTCGGCTTTATTTAAGCCGACGTAAATACATTTGGCAGACATTAATAGTTTGGATTCCTGTAGTGATGGGTGGCTAAAATGAAGCTCTCTCTCAGTTTCCCCGTGGGGAAGGCCCCCCTATTTATAGCCCCTTGCGAAAACCGTAGATCAAATGGAGATCGGGCGGCTCAGATCAGGCCACAACACTGCAGGCCGCAGTAGACAGCACCACCGGACGTGTCCGGCGGGCCACCGGACGCGTCCGGTGACGCCGTAACCCTAGCGACTTGGGGCGCACACCAGCTCCCAGAGTTTATATAGCCAAATGAGCGCGGGGTGGCCGCTCAGTGACCGCTACCAGAGTTTATATAGCCAAAACAAAAACGCATCCCACGTGAGAAACAGGAGGTTACGCGATAAATCGCGCCTCGTGAGCCCAGGAGACGCCTCGGCTGGCATGGCCTGTGTCGGCGTCATAATAGATGCCGACACAGAGACCATCTGTGTCAGCAGCAGTAGCGCTGGCCGCCGACACAAGCTGCGTGAGGGGCACCCAAAGAGGCTGCCTGGGTAGACCAGTGTCGGCGGCATATTAGGTGGCCGTCGACACTACTGTGCCACGTGTCGTCGATCCTTGGTTCTTTCTCTGGGTCCCACACGTCAGAGCGCAGTCAACGCGGGCGTCCCGTGTGCCAGAACTATAAAATACATCACAAGTATTTTTTGTATTTTTATTTAAGTATTTGTGACTTTTTATTTGACTATAGAAAGAATTGGCACCTCCCATAAGTTTTTTTCAATTTTTTTGAAAAGATGTATTTGTACCCGACAAATTTTTTTGTAAATTCATAAAGTATCAAAAATTTTGAAATACTAAAAAAAGATTTTTGAATTTAAAATTAAAAAATTCAAATAAAATGAAAGTGTCAAAAATGGATTCTTTTGGATTTTACATGAATTATAAAATTTGTTTCATGCCAATTGTACACTATATGAAATATTTATATAAATAAGAAGAATTAAAAAGCAATTGAAAAGAGGCGTACATACCTGTTTCTAGGAGATGGTACCTATTGCATAGCCCTGGCGATGGGTAGCGCCGTTAAACGTCGTCGGTTTGCTTGCCTGCGGTCACACTCTCATCAGGCGATCGCACTTTCAAGGAGCGACCGCCACCTAGTTTTGTAAAATTTCAAGGCCAACAGTTATTTTCGCATAAAAGAATTAAAAATAATAAAAATACTAGTACAATGCTCGTGCTCTGCCACGGACCATAAATAGATGAAAGGAAAGCATAATTCGTAGAAAAAATATATAAGCATCAAGAGTGATTTACTAGAAAGATATTATATGTGAACTAATTTCAGGTCGAGAGTATGGCACATGACGTGATGTAGCTTGGATCGTTTAGGTAGGATCCAAGCATCGAAAATACTCTGTCCATCAGCCGATTTGAATCAGATGGAAAGATTATTAATGCCAATATTTCTATTAGATGGAAAGAATATTAATGCTTTAGATTTCCATAGTGCATACTAAAAAATTTTATTCGTTATAAATAAATATTGGAAAGGCCTGGCCATTGCCGATGACTAGATAAGACTGCAATCACGAAAGGAGATCGGCAGCAAGATCAGATGGGCAAGCACACTGTCTGGAGAAGGTCAGAATGACTAATATGTTCGATTCACAAATTAATCATTTACTTATGGAGGAAAAAAATCAATAATAGAAGTAGCACGATATGCCATTTGTGCTTCTCTCTAGAGTCAAATCTTTTTTCAACAAAGAATTAATAATCGTGCTCTCTGTAGCTAATATGAAAAAAAATAACTTTCTCCAAATAAATCCAGATACCATATCAATGCCAGCATTTATTCCAGCTTGCACAGAGTAAGTATAATTTGCACCAGGTGGCTAGGTGATCCGGTCTATTCCTAGCCAGTCCGATATTACAAACCCCTACAATCAATGACCATGACAAAGTACGTTTTAGATCACATCAGGGAGCATAAAGATGTAGAATTGTAGATAAGTTGCAGATTTATACTAACTCTAAAATGTAATTTGGATTTTAGGTAGCCAGTAACGAGATCATGATTGGCATGCATTTTGACACCATTCAAGCTTGAGTATGAAACCATAACAGTAGCATAAATACACTTTACCCTAGAAAAAAGGCAATGATGCATGTTGTGGATAGTTTGAATTTGTCACAACATGTTGGTCCATGGTGGATAGAATTTGGTCAGACATAATGTTTACACTTTGTGATGTTTGAAGGGGTCATTTCCTTGCTAGATAACAAATATATGTGCACACATATAAAGATTCCTATACATAAGAAAAGTGATAATATGTAAAAAATACAACAATACATGCAGAATCCATTGCCATACCACTTGAACATTCAGCCTGTGTAGGTGTAGCGTATGACGTCAGTGTGTTGTCCATGCCAAAAGTTGAATATCCAAAAGTTGAATATGTTGGAGGTGGGATATTTTCATCACCTAAATCACTTTGCAATGTGGCATTCAAGTTTTCCCGAATATACAATGATCCAGGTGTAATGCGGCAAGGCCTCTTTGGACCAACACAATCGATCAACACTGCCATGAAATTCGTCCAATAATATGAAATTTCAACTAAATAACCATAATTAAATATAGATGCCGCATATTAAAAATATACACACCTTCCTTTCCTTTTGTGGATTTATTGCTTAGAGGTTTCGACATTGTATGAAACTTTCTTCTATAATACAGAAATCACACTGAGAAGATGGAAATATTCAAGGAAACGTCACAGTTGAATGGAAAAAAAGAGGAATACACAATATTCAAAATTTAAGTAGTGCAAAACTAAGAGAGATGCATGTTTAGTTTTTTATAGGACCATCCATAAAGAGTGTAGTGATCTTCTATACATGATGTTTCATAATGTGTTCATGAAGAATTAATTGTTTTTGAAGTATAATTTGTTCATGAAGTATTGTTTTTAAAATCCAACCCTACTTGGCCTGGTTTGCTAAATGTGATTTATTCATACTAAATTTCAGACTAATTCAATCTGGAGCAAGCAGTAGAGCAAGGATAAAAGATTCAAAATCAATATGGGAAAAAATACCGTGGAGGGCAGCGGAGGTGGTGAGCTTGTGGAGAAATTAAAACCCAATAACATGGTATATTTAAGTATGGTCTTTGCAGGTCAAACCTTTCAAAATGCTCTAAACTAATTAAAAATTCTAAGTGGAATGGATTACCACAGCATTTACCGTTTGTTGGTACAATTCCTAAATTTATCAAAAGATCCATATTTCTGGTTCGTACCTTGAGCGCTTGGCAAGCGAACCTAGCAGAATCGCTGCTGTAGTAAATCCAGCAGTCCCACTGGCCACTCTGTCAAGATATACATCATATATAATTCTTTTGGGGGCCAACAAAAAGGAATTTGGTGAAAGATAGATATACCATGTAGGCTAATTCCCTCACTATTTGGTGAAATCTTCAAGAATGGCAGCAACAAGGAACCTTCTAGGCCAACACCCAAGCTACAAAAATTTCCTCATTTTAACATCATCAACAAAAGTTTTAAATAAGAACTACTGCTCTTAAAAGAAAAGTTATATTCTTCTAAACCTAATCCCTAATTTGCACGGTAAAAAACTGAAACATTTCACTGCCCTTAAAAAAAAGATTTTCTTCTTTTAAACCTAATCCCTAATTTGCAAGGACAAAAAACTGAAACTTTTCACTGATAGTTTCAATGAGAGCCTCCATTTCTCAGATAAAAATCAATTAAAAGGCTCCATTTCTCAGATAAAAATCAATTAAGCTCTACGAATGCAGCAAGGGTCACTCAATGATCTTTTGAGACAGATAAAAATCAATTAAGCTCTACGAATACAGATAATTTATTCCAGAAGTTCAGATGAGTACAATGGATGGAGGTTAGGAGTTTAAGGGTCACTCAATGATCTTTTGTTCATTCCGATGGGCTTCCCGTGGGTGCACATGAGGTCGGGGAGCTGGTCGGCGGCAGCGAGGAGACCAGCAGCGGAGAGGAGCGATGCGAGGGCGTGGAACGCGGGGAAGCAGTGGCGGAAGCCCTTCTGGCGGCCGGCCCAGAGGAAGAAGGGGAGGGCGAGCGGAGGAGGCAGCGGCGGGCGCGCGCAGAGGACCTCGGTGACGAGCGTTGGGGGCACGCGGCGGAGCTTGGAGAGGTCGGCGACGACGGGCGGGCCCCAGCGCTGGTGGCGGCGGAGGGTCTTCCTCATGAGCCACCATTTGTACACCTTTCTCCATGAACCATCACTTCCATGATAGATCTGAGAGAGAGAAGAGAAGAGGTATAGAGATTGGCGAGAGGGGGAGGGAGAGAGAGAGAGATGAGGGTGTAGGTGGACGGCGGGGAAAGACGCCGGGGAGGGGCGGCTGGAGATGGGGACTGGGGAGGGCGGCTGCGGCGAGGAGACGGGCGGCGCGAGTGGTGAGAGGGCAGAAGGGATCGTGGATCTCGGCGACGGGTGGGATCCGGGGGCGATCGTGGGTTGCGCAATACAGATCGGATGGGCGAGAAGACGCAACGGCGGATGGATGGTCCAGATGCTAAGTTGGCACTGCCGCCACCGCCGCCGCGACCGATCGCTGCTTTAAAGGAGTAGAGATTAAAAATTCCAGCTCGGACAATCGTTTTAGCTATACACACACACTCCTAGTCTCCTACTCCATGTGTAGGCCCGATCGAAGCAGCTGCTTGCATGCATGGATGCCACTTCCTTCTGGCACGCCAATGCACGGATCGAATTAATTTGTCCACCTGGCTTAATCGATTATTATATATATATTCCGAACAGGCTTTAAGACGTAGGAGTTCGTATCATATTGTGACTTAATTTCAAAGCGATCGATCTACTGACAAAGGCAGGCGCGCACACAGACAGTCACTGACAAAAAAAAAAAAAGGACTGTGAAAGAAAGCCAAAACCAACTAGTATTATATTGTGGTTACAAAACTAACTAGGTACACCAAGGGTCTGCGTGTACCTACTTCGGTTACTGCAAATTACTTGCGAAACTTTGGCATACAAAATGTGGTTAACCACCGGAAGCAGTAATACTATTATTAGGAACACTAACAATTGCGATCGAGCAACACCAATAGCTGCCATCACATCACACAGAAGAAACGGCCGACCGCACCAGATAATTTGACGAGCTAGCTGCAGTACGTAGCACGTACCTGCATGCATGCACGAACAACTCAATTAAATCATGAGTAGTGCATTTTGTTCGTGTAACTCCACAACTAAAACGAACGAACGAAGAACAAACTAGGGAGTTACCTTCTGGAATCGATGGATAATTATATATTCATAATCATTGGGGCGACGCAAGGATGTTTAATTATCATGCGGAGAGCCTCCTCCCCATCATTCGTCTAACAATCTCTAACCAAGTTAAGTCTTTTTGCTTCAGAATTGGGCCACACGCCTGTCCGATCCCACTCAAAAATACAAACCGAGATATCAACCCAGTGCTGAGTGTATAATGCCATTTTTCTGGTAAGATAGGTCAACTGATCCAAATCTGCAGTAATGTGCTCCCTGATTGGGTTGAACCGTACACCTTCTGCTATCATTACCACGAGCTTGGCGAACGCTATCTTTGCAAGAGCATCGGGGGTTTCTCCGTGTACATACCTAGAAAGAGTTTCTTTTAGCAAACGAGCAGGAGAACTGCCTTTAATTAATTCAAAAGAAAAGTTACAAGGTCAAAATTATACCTAAAAGAGTTTGTGTTGAGAGTTCTTATCAATAAAATTAAAAAAGCAACTAAAATTATATATACATATATATAACTGAAGAAAATGGAGCCACCATATTAATTCTAAAATCCTAGAAATTCCTACGTTAATCAAAGAAAGAAAAGATCTAGACCGTCGGTTTTGCGTAATCATTGTGGGTTCGGATTATAACGGTTTAGATTAAACAAAGAGTGTCTCAAATACGATATATAAAAAGTTCTTATCAACTTTTGCGTAGATTTAGTTTATACTAAAAGAAAGAGTTCGTCTTAAATATAATAAATAAAGAGTTCTTATCAACTTCTACGTAGATTCAAATTAAAACTTAATATAAATCTACACGTGTAATTGCACGGGCCAACGTGCTAGTATTGATCAAAAGAAAAGAAGTACAGGGTGACAGCTCCCGTGGGCCGAAAAACATAACTAGAAAGAGCTTGTGTAGCGAGTATGCCCTCGTCTCGACCCAAGCTCAATGTTGTAGGATTCGTCGAACAAAAGAGCAGCTCCAGCACCGAGGAACAACGCGTCGTTCCCCGACGTGTAGAATAGGTGCCCCTCCGAGCCCTGCGCCGCCCTCTCCGTCGCGCGTCGCCAGCCCTCCGCCGAGCCGATCCCAGCGCCGCCCCCGGCCCCTCCGAGCCCTGCGCCGCCCCTCTCCGTCGCACGACCTCTCTCTCTCTCTCCCTGTCGACGCTCTCCTGACCTAGCCGCCGCCCCGACGCTCGTCCAGGCGCCCAGATCGCCAGCCGCCCTAGCCGCCTGACGCCCCGATCCCGAGCTTTGCCCTCCGCCCGTCTGCCGTCACCCGCCGCCGCTCGCCCTAGATCGCAATCCCGGCTCCATGGAGATGGGCCACCTTGCCAGGCTGCCTGAGGATGTGCTCGCTGACGTCCTTCGCCGCCTTGCGTCCCACAACCTTGCCGTGACCCGCTGCGTGTGCAAGGCGTGTCGCGCCGTCATCGACGACCACCGCCTGCTGCACGTCCCGCTCTCGCAAGAGGTAGAGGGATCTTCATGGTTCTAGATGAAGGCATCGTGCAGCTATTCTGCCCCCGCTCGACTGTGTGCAAGGTATCCTGCGAGTTCAGCTACTTTGACGTCCCCAGCCAATACATGTGGGCTCCCGAAGATCATTGCAATGGTCTCCTTTTACTTTGGGAGGGTATCGTGCTTAATCCTGCCACGCGACAATGGGTGCGCCTCCCGCCACAGACACAGCCGCCCCGGTGCTTATCGACAACGGACTGCCACTGCTCTATCGATTACAGTTATCTTGCCTTTGATCCCACTGTCTCGCCGCACTTCGAGGTGGTCTTGGTCCCCCATATTTCACGGGAGCTTCAACCTGGGCATATTTCTCATACCGTGTACGCGGATAATTCGGACGCTACAATGATGCGGTCAGAATGGCCACCGTCGCTATACATCTTGGACGTGTTATCGTCGAGGATTGGGCAATGGAAACAAAGGTCATTTGTCCGAGGACATACGAGGGATTTATTGATTTTGCATATTTAATCCCTTGTTTTTGGTGAGTGGAGGAGAGAGCCGCTGGATATTTTTGGTGAGTGGAGGAGAGAGATACTGGAGCAGAGAGAGGAGACAAGGGTAGGAAGAAACAGATGTAAAAGAGGACAGCAGGGGGGCAGTTGAATACGTGCCACCAAGACACATCACTGAACACCTATCGGATGGCTGTGAAAATTCAGCCGACGTGGACTATGCGAGAGGGCTCGAAATGACGGTTACATCAGCAAAGGTTTTGAATCACTTGGTGGCAACAGTTGGTAGTTTCAGTTTGTTAACAAGAAAATATTTTCAGAGTTAAGCGTACAACTTGATTATTGAAAGGCTGGGCTCCTGCAATGATTTCTTCGGAGGATTCTCATGATTCGCTATGAAGCAACCTCTCTTGGAGTGTGCAATTTTATGTAGAGTGAGAAGGATGGAAGACTAGAATTGTATATATGAGAAGTGATCTGATAAGTTATATATCTATATCTGAAACTCTTATATGTTCCAACCTTTGCATCGGCCGCTCTGAGATGCATTGGCAACCCCGTATCCATCGGAAGGTTATTTAGTGCACAATACGATTTGTATGTTCCATCAGAAGGTGGCCACTCTGAGATGCGGGGTGCCCACTTTGCAATTGAAAATTTTCATTGCATCCAGAGATGACCATTAATATGCTCAAATCAGCTCGTGTAAACGTGCAAACTCACCAACTCCTTAACAAGCTTTAGGCTCAATCATATAGCCCATTCCACAAAACAAAACACAAACATAAAACAGTGAGGATGATGAGACTACTCGTCAGGACCCGGCCTACCAAGATCCCAATTTTTCCGACCTAAATTGTGGCCTTATTTAACCCATACATGATACATGGTGAATTCCAGATGGCTCATGGAGAAAGGATTAAGGCACACAGGTCAAATAATTCAAGTCCATTCCTTTTTTTAGTAAATGGCAGAGCTCATTACCGGATAAATATTGCACTATTTTAAGAATAACACAAAACCACAAGAACTGTTAAAGCACGTATAGCTCCTGCTACAAATGCTAAACGGAAACACATTGAGTAGGGAAATTGGGAATGGATGCATATATATTTGTACAGCTGCTTCATGTGACTTAATTTGTCCTACTTGTTTGCAAACAGCCATAGATCACATTGTGTCCTTAAAGGCATCATGATAGCCTGTGACACACCACCTGGCTTGATGACAGCAAGCGTTCTGATCGAATGGAAATGCACTGCAATGGTGCAGTCGTCGGCAAGGCCAGCGCCCGACCACGTAGGTACGTAGTCATGTCGAGGAGGACGAGGAGGCCTTCCGTGGTGGGGCCGATACAAGCAGACCGATCCCAACATAGGTATATGTCTCAAACATGCAAGGCCCAGGGCCCAAGTAACAACTGTAACATAGGTTTAATCCATTCCCTGCCTCCAGAGCTCCAGGCTCCCAGTTCGCCGCCTCTCCCAGCTCGCTCGACGAGTCGCCGTTGCTGCGCCGGCCGCCGGCTGCCTCCGGACCTCCGCCCCGCGGGCCCGCGGCCCGCCCTCCTGCTCCTGCCTCCTCCGACCTGGTGATCTCCGACGGGACGGGCGACGACGAGACCAGCCGGCCACCGCCAGGCCCAAGTCCCGAGCCAGCGGCGTCTCTCTCTCCCTGTCGACGCTCTCCTGACCTAGCCGCCGCCCCGACGCTCGTCCAGGCGCCCAGATCGCCAGCCGCCGCCAGTTCGCCGCCGGCCGAGCCGAGGCGCCGACTCCTCAACAACCCTCCTCCACCAGCGCCGCGTCCAGATCCCTCCCTCGGCCCTCCTCCCCTCATCACCTCGTGCCCGGACGACCGCCAGAGTGCAGATCCAAAGGGCATCAAGCCGGCCTCTAAGGTTTGTTTACTCCTAACCCTAATTTCTAGACTTGAATGAATATCTTGATGCTTGGTAAATGAAAGTCCACCGAGTGCTAATTTGTACTTTTCAATCTTAGGAATTCCTGTAGCTAGGAGAGGAACCGAAGGTAAAGTGGTTATTTCATACGGCCGGGCCATACTACAATATTAGAGCGCATGACGACATCTGAGCAGAATAAATCTTCAAATGTAAGTATTACAGCATGTTTCCGTTGCAAAGATACGTATTATGATGTTGGAATTGTTGCCGTTGCAAATTTTTTAATCTCGTACACCCGGATTTGAAACACATGTGTCCGACACTGCAGCCGATACCCCTAGATCGCAATCCCGGCTCCATGGAGATGGGCCACCTTGCCAGGCTGCCTGAGGATGTGCTCGTTGACGTCCTCATCCGCCGCCTTGCGCCCCGCAGCCTTGCCGTGTCCCGCTGCGTGTGCAAGGCGTGTCGCGCCGTCATCGATGACCACCGCCTGCTGCACGTCCCGCTCTCGCAAGAGGTAGAGGGGATCTTCGTGATTCCAGATACCTTGACGTCCTCTCTCGGCATCGTGGAGCTATTCTGCCCTCTCTCGACTGTGTGCAAGGTATCCTGCGAGTTCAGCTACCTTGACGTCCCCAGCCAATACATGTGGGCTCCCGAAGATCATTGCAATGGTCTCCTTTTACTTTGGGAGGGTATCGTGCTTAATCCTGCCACGCGACAATGGGTGCGCCTCCCACCACAGACACAGCCGCCCGGGTGCTTATCGACGACGGACTGCCACTGCTCTATCGATTACAGTTATCTGGCCTTTGATCCCACTGTCTCGCCGCACTTCGAGGTGGTCTTGGTCCCCCATGTTCCAGGGGAGCTTCAACCTAGGCATATTTCTCATACCATGTACGCGGATAATTCGGACGCTACAATGATGCGGTCAGAATGGCCACCGTCGCTATACATCTTGGACGTGTTCTCGTCGAGGATTGGGCAATGGAAGCAAAGGTCATTTGTCCGAGAAGGGATGCCCGCCGGAACGGTCGCTGACATGAAGATAGCCCAACGTGGTCCCCATCGACATGCCGCCTACTGGCATGGAGCACTATATGTGCATTGTCAAAATGATTTTCTCATGAGGTACGTAGCTACTACCCTATCGATGTATTATATGTTAACTGGATATTATTTTTTTTCCTCACCAAAGCAATTTGATTGATTATGCTGCGTGTGTATAAAAATTTCACGATGATGAATTTGATCTTTGCAGAATGAACCTGTCAAGTGATAAATACCAAGTAATTCATTTTCCGGAGATGAAGCCAGGACATAATGGATCTCGCCTAGGAAAATCGAAGAATGGGGTGTATTGTGCGCTCATTCATCAAAAGTGCATATTTGAATTCTGGTTCCTTGATGAATCGTGTGGTCAAATGGAGTGGGTGTTGAAGCATCACATCAAGCTTAATATTGTACCTCGAAAGTTTGGCGAGAGCTGTCGTGTTGGACCATGGATCATCTGGAGTGTTGATGCCAACTTCAAAGAGCCAGTGGAAGGCGATTTTGAATGGGACTCTAACAATGACAATGTCCTTGGCATAGAAGATCAAGTTGAAAAGCACCGGTGCTCTGGATATTTAGTTGATTGCCTTGGATTTCATCCTTACAGAGAAATCGTCTTCCTTTCTCTATCAAACGGAAGAGTCATAGCCTACCATATAAGCAGCGGTAAGATTCAAGACTTGGGAACGATGTGTGGGGAAATTATTAAGTCTCTTGTGTATACGCCGTGTTGGATGGAGGATTTACCTGGATGCAATTAGGTGATGTTCATATTATATATAGTTTGCAATGAATACGGTGATGTTGGAGTACTTGGTTTCGAGATCCTTTTAATGTAATCATTTACTACGTTGGTTTTCTTGCTTTAATAACCGACATTGGCTTTATTCCGTTTGTGGCTCAAAACGTGGAACTCAAATCGGCTTTAATACCTGTTCGTGGCTCAAATCGGTATTGATAGTGCTCTAGGCATCCTTACATGTTCATGCCTCAAAACTGCATGACTTAAATTGGCCTTATTATCTGTTTGTGGCTGAAACCAATATTGATAGTGCTCTAGGCATTCATACCGGTTCATGGCTCAATACATACTCAAATTGGCTCTATTACTGGTTTGTGACTCAAACCAATATTCATAGTGCTTTAGGCATCCTTACTGGTTCATGGCTCAAATTTGTTTCCCTCACTGCCGAAGCGGGCCCGTCAGGAAAAAAATAATTAAACGTCATGGTCCGCTCACACCTGTGAGGGATGCTCACGAATGGGGTAGTGAGAGGAAGAGAAGAGGGGAACCAGGTCCTAACTGGATTGCAGACACTTGGGAGGAAGAGAAAAGTGGGGAAAATTGATTTGGAGATTTTAAGAAGAAAATGGAAGGAAACAAATGATGAAATTCTAACGTTCAGATCTTGCAAAAAGAAGTTGCAAGCTTGCAACTTTGAGAGCTGAATCTTCCAACGTTCGGGTCATGCAAACAAAAAAAAAAAATTTGTTGCAACTTTGAGGGTTAAGTCTTCCAACATTCGTATCTTACAAAAGGAAATAATAAATAATTACAAAAAAAACAATGGTCGAATGGAAGAAGAAAATCGAACGTTCCGATTGGAAGACGAAAAAAAATGTAAGAAAAAACCATTAGAAATGTGGAATGAGAAAAATCTTTGTTCTTGGTTCTCAGTCATCAAATGTACAGAAATTTAACCGTTTAGCCGTTTAGGTACGCTGCAATGTGAGAAACTAAATTGTGGACTAACAATTTTAATGCATGCCTCCCAAAAATCTACAAGTTCTTTTAGTATGTTCTATGACACCCAAAAAAATCTCCAAGTATTTCTTTTCCATTCGGATATTCTACCTGCACTTTTTTCCACCGGGAATATGTATGTTGCTCCTGAAAAAAAAACTAAGATTTTGAAGAAGAAGCAACAAACAAAAAAAAACATCGCCCTGCTCATTCATCCCAACGGATGAAAGAAAATGACTCTCCACATGTTCATTAAACAACACAGAGTGTTTTCATCGACTTTTTACCAGGCTTGAGCTTGGCTTTTTACAACTAACCTTCTTTATCCCACAAACAACAACAACTGGCCTTTCTTTAATTTATCCCACAAATAACGCAAGATTTCCACCTTGAGTAATTCAGACCCACCTTGAGTAATTCAGATTCTTTCAAGAAAGAGTACATAGGAAACGTCTTCCATTGCATGTATAATCGCGTGAGAATATCAATGACACGAATTCAGGATGTAGCAAGGTTCGATAACGATTAACTCAAACAGCAAGGTATCGTTTTCATAATACTGGTAAATATGACATGGAGCAGGAGCACACAGGCACGGTAGTACAAGAGGACCCATAATGTATGTAACAATAATACAGACGCATATGGTTTTATAGATAGATTAAGAGGACCCATAATGTAACGATACAGACGCATGGTTTTTTATAGATAGATTGGAGCAGGGTAGCTAGGACACGCACTGCTCCTGCTCACACTAATAAAGCAGTGATGAAGGAAAAACAGCTAGCTCTAGCTAGCGCTCTGGTTCTTTCTCGCTGCACGAAATACATCCGGGTTGCGATAGAAGTACCATTCCATACAGAGTTGGGCAACGCCTAGGGATCCAAACACGACGCTAGCTGAAGCAGATCGTCCAAACCTTGGCTGCCGTCTCCCAGTCCTTCCGCGTCATCGGTCCCGGCCAGGAGGACAGCGCGCGGTGGACGTGGGCGGCCTGGAGGTTGCCGGCGGCGGTCCACCTTGGAGGGTTCGCCTGCTTGCTGGCTTGCTGCTGCTAGCGAGGCGCCTTGACCACCAGGCAGTTGCGCCTAGAGGCGCCTGGACCGCCGCCGGAGAGATTGCTACCGCGGCCGCACGCTGGTGGTGGTGGGCGGCGCTCCGGGTCCGGCCGATGGCGTACACCGGCCGCCTGCCGAGCCACCCGCTGAAGGAGCGCACGAGACATGGATGATCGAGATGCGCCGGTCGTGGGAGGAGGAGGATCAGGCCATTGGGGGCGGCGGGGCGCCGGGGCCGGCATCTGTGTATATAGGAACGCGCCTACGCGGGGAAACCCTAATAGGCTGTTTGGTTGGTTGCATTTACAGAGATTTGCATCTATAGATACATAATCTTGCTTTTTTCTTGTGTTTGGTTGCCTACATCTGGTTTTGAGCCTTGCTCTGTGGATGCAAGATTCTCCACGCAGCCTGGCTCTGGAGAAACACAGAAAATGAGCGTTTTTCTGGATGCAACGCATGACGGCCTCGTGTTTTGTGCATGGGGCCACAGTCAGTCACCATATCAAGCCATGCATGGACTGCTAACGTGGCAGGTAAGTTTTTTTTTCTTTTTTATTTGTATCTTTTTATTAGCATATCCGATTACTGAACCGATTCCAAAAATGGATTTCTGATATTTTTTTTCGAACAAAACTAGACCACACTCGCTGTATAAATTTCAAAATAATTAAATTTCAAAATATCCGCCTACTAAACACTTAACCAAACACTGTCTCTGCATCTGCATATCCCGTATCTCATCAGCCTGGCTGAGTCGGACGGGTCAGGCTCGTGAGAGAAGGCAACCAAACAGCCTATAAACCGATCCTAATTGTTTTTTTTTAACAAAGGGCAGGAGAACTGTCATCTATTGATCAAAGAGCAGAAGAGTGTTTACAACTTTGAGGGGAACAAACCCTTCCCCCCTAGGGTTAGTCCGATTTAATTAATTACACAAATTAGCGCATGCGGCCTCCCAAAGGCGCAGGTCGTCGGACAGGATCTGGAGGAGGACTGAACAAGGCCGTTCCGCTTGGCGAAAAATCCGGTTGTTGCGCTGAATCCAAAGGCACCAGATTGTTCCAGAAACAAGGGAGAGGGTGCCTTTGGGTGGCCTGGCGTGCAGAATATCTTCCGTCCACCAACGAGGGAGGCAGGACGTTTGGAGCCAGTTAGCTGGTTGGAGGAGCGGTTTGTTCATCTGAAGGGCAAGGCAGTTCCAGATGAAACAACTGTAGTCGCATTCCAAGAAGAGGTGCTCCGGAGTCTCGAGGTTGCGCCTACACAACGGGCAGAAATAGTCGTTCGGGATCTGCCGGCGCATTAAGGCGTCCGCGGTGAGTACACGCTCGTGCAGCAGCTGCCAGAGAAAGAATTTACACTTGGAGGGGGCCCAGTGCCTCCAAGCTTGCTGCAGGGGTGAGGCGCAACGGCCAATGAATTGCAACTTATAGGCGGAATTCACGGAGAACTCGCCATTCGTGCTAAATCGCCAAGAAAAGAGGTCGTCCCCGTGCGTTGGAAGCACGGAATACGATAGCTTGAGCAACAGCGCGATCAGCTCAGGGATCATTTGCGGGCTGAGGCTATGTCGAAGGTCGAGGAGCCGTGTTGAACCTTCCGTGGCATCTTGCACCAACCTGTTTTTCCTGATGGAAGCGGCGAACAGTTGTGGAGCAAGTTCTTTCGGGGCCTGGCCGTCGAGCCACCTGTCTTCCCAAAAAGAGGTGTGGGTTCTGTTATGCATGGTGAGGTTGGTGCCCACCCGCATTAGCTCCAGGTCAGGCCCAGAGGTTTCCAGATTTCCAGCCCAGGAGGGGATGGGGAGGGTTCGGTTGTTCCAAAGCCATCGTAGGCGCAATGCCCTCGCAAAGCGGTTTAGGTCGAGAACCCCCAGCCCTTCGAGATTGGTAGGCGAGCATACAACATCCCAGTTGACCCGACACTATCCGCCTGTTACGGAATAGGATCCTTTCCATAGCCAGGCCCGCCTGAGCTGGTCAATCTTTTTTATAACAGAGGACGGCGGCTTGATGATGGATAGGATGTAGGTAAAACCCGAGTCGGCGGCAAAGACCTAAGCACGGAGGGAAAACCCGAGCCGGCGAGGCTTGCCAGCGTGAAGAGCGCCACCAAGTTCATCGCCACGCATCTTCTTCACGACGGCGATCGCCTTGCCGTCCTGGGGCCGCCGTTCCCCGGCGCTTCTCTCTTAGAGGCGGAAAGCATAGAAGATATCGGAAAGATGGTGGACGCCATCGGCGCCGCCGACGAGCATCTTCTTCAGCTTCCCTCAGGCTTGAAGGAGGCTACCAAGGTGCTTACATTAATTTAATATGGGACGTGAATACTCTCGGTAAACTAATATAATAAACGAGTGTACCGTCGGTAATCACTGCACGAATGGCTGACCATGAGTGGTCAAGGGGATTTCCCGACGGTGACGGTGAAGGTGAAGGTGAAGGTGAAGGTTTGGTCATATGCTTTGTCAACGGGTAGTACGTCATAAACTTGTAATAGCCGAGCCGACAGTATGTATTTCCGCACTAGATAAAGATACTAGAAATTTAGTAGTGAGCATGAGACGGAATGTATTAATGTTAGCCCAACAATTTAGGTCAGCTTCCATATACTATATGATTGATTGCTAGCTGCATGGATGGGTTTGCAGATCCTGAAAGGGCAAGGTGGCGATGGCGGGAAACGCGCTGGTTTCATCATCTTGGTCAGCAACAGAGAAGTGGATTACAAGGTGCCGGACAGTGAATGGTCGTACCCTGTGCATGCCTTTGGCATCGGCGCGGCACACCACCCCAGCACGCTCTACTCCATCGCCGACAAGACACACGGCACCTACTCCTTCCTCAACGACGGCGACGCCATGCAGAGGGAGCTCACCGGCGCCTTCGCCCTGTGCCTGGGCGGGATCGGGAACGTCGTGGCCGTCGACGCCACCGTCAGCCTCCAAGCCTTGGGGCCAAACAAGGTGACATCAATCGACTCCGGCGGCTACGACCACCACTACGGCGCCGGCGAGACCTCCACCTCGGTCTCCATCGGTGCCCTCTACGCCGGCGAGGTGAAGAGCCTGGTCGTCCACCTCCGGGTGACTGCAGCCGAAGAAGACGTCGTCCTCCACAACTGCGGCGAGGAAGAGGTGCTCACAGTCAGCGTCCAGCACTTGGGAGGGGACGGTGGGGAGACGAAAAGCGTGCGGATCCGGAGGCCCCTCCTCGACGACGGCGAGCCGATGCCGAGAGTTCCCTCTCCGCTGGTGGTGCAGCACGTGGTGGTGTACAAGGTGGTGAGGACGATCAAAGAGTCCTTCGTGGCCAATGCGGCGGCGGGAGGAGTCACCGGAAGAGCAGTGAGCTGCAGCGGCGGCGGGACTCGCTGGTGCAGGAGCACCAGTTCTGGATCGGGCTGGACCTGGGAGGCCTCCACGGCGAGGTGGCAGGCATGATCAGAGCCCTGAACCGTCAGCCGCAAGGCTCGTCGTCTGGGGTGGCCTACATCTTGGCGTGGCTGTCCAGCCGCCTGATGCAGCGCCCCACGGCCATGGCCTCGCCGGCGAACGCCGTGGCCGCGTTCATCACGCTGGAGATGAAGGTCTCGTACCAGCTGGTGGCGGTGGCGCAGGCGGGCAGGCCAGGCACGTGCAAGTCCGGCGCCTGCGTGTCCCCCATCTTCCAGTTCCGGGCGGTGGAAGGTAAGGACGGCCAGTACGAGATCAACGCCGATTACAAGGACGACGCCAAGGCTCTGGTCGCTGCCATCAACGCCGCAATAAACCAAATGCACGAGGTACGTCGCCGTTTACTTTCGGACACGTATGTTTGAGTGTTCATTCCAAAATGATTGTCACTGTTGACTTTTGGACACACGTTTAACCATTCGTCTTATTCAAAAATCCAGTACAAATGTAAGTCATACTTGAAATACATTTAACGATAAAGCAAGTAACCAAAAAAAAAGACATTTACATGCATATATATAGTTTTTTTTAATAAGATGACGAATGATCATACGTGTGTTCAAAAGTCAATAGTAGCAAACATTCTGTGCAGTACGTATGATACGAGAGCATGCTTGGTGAAGCGTGGCTGCTTCACCTATTTAATTATATGAGCAACTAATCGGTTGTAATCTAATGGCGCTGCGTGCAGGCCTTCCTGAAAAAGAATCATCTGGTGGAATGCGTTGGCGTTGCCGGCGGAGTCCAAAAATTGTGAGGCAGGATGTGCTTTAGCCTCTACTTACAAATAGTGAGTCAGGGTGTGCTCTAACCTCTAATGTATCATCAGTCCCTATCTACAATAAAAGAATGGGCCAGCTGCATGCATGGCTCGGTCAGGTGTTGTTTATCCGTCTGTTAAAACTTTGTCGAACAAGCTTCCAATTCCCCCACAATTTAAATTAATACAAGCATGCATGCTATTGTAATGTTTGAAGGCGCCCGATGTGTTTCTTTGGCCTTGTTTGTTTCAGATTAATGTAGAGTTGCGTTTTACTGTAGCAAATTTGTGACCCCTCAAAATACGTTTTAATGAGTTCAAAAAATTATGAAAAAAATATTTTACAAACTTTAAGAAGTACTATTTAAAACCCCACAAGAATGACTACAAAACATTACATCATTTGGCTTATACAAAAATAACAAATTTTAAGAACGGCAAGGGACAAGAACAAGAACGGCGCCCACCGTAGCTGCTTGCCTCACCTCGTAGCTTTGTCGTACTGGTGGCCTTCGCCTTCCTTCCCCACCGAGGATTTGCACAGCAGCAGCTGCGCCGCCACTGCACAGAGCCGCTCTCCCCAGCCGAGCAGCTGCAGCAGTTTGACCAAAGACGGTTCCGAGGAGATGCTCCGACACGCGGCGGAGGAGATGCAGTGTGCACCACGACCCTGGTGGAGGAGCTGCGGGGCGTCGCTGGTGGAGCTAGCACCGGCATCGGCATGCCATTGGTGGAGCTGCTCTGCGGCAGCTACTCCTCCCATACATCTCCTCTGCTTCACTGAATTTGTGATGAGATAAAACAGAAATGCTTGCCTAGTATATATTTTCAGGCTTTCAGCTGTGGTGTTTCTATTGCCTACTAGCTATCTGTGGTATGCTTATTGGCTTGAAATTAGAAAAAGGAAGATGCAATTCATGTGTGTTTAGCATGCCCAAGAGTCTGAGACTTATTCCATAGTTGTATACTTGTATGGTTGCCTGTACCACTTCAATTTTAAAATCCCCATATGGTAAGCTTGATTTTAGAGACACTACTTGTATGGTAAGCTTCAGCATTTAGACACTGAATTAATTGCAACTATGTTTTATTCATTTCACTAAAAGCAACATTCGAGAACAAAGTTTCAGTTGTCATTGCTTCGAGCAAGACCAATATGAATTCTTAGAGAATTGGGACAGTATGAGGATTGGCCTACTGGATTCGTGTACAATCTGATGCAGCAACAACACTGGGTGAATACTATCTATTCATAATTGATGCAGCAGCAGCAATGGGTGAATGAGTGCTTGTGTTTTGATATAATTTGCATAGACAATATCAATACTTGAAAGTGAGAGCTTCAGCCTTAGTAACCTTGATCCACTTCTAATTGCAACCCATCCATTATTGTCCAGGGAACGTTTTCTTGCTTTCAGGATTGAGACTTATTTGCTCAGATGAGCACAGGTTCATTTTTCCCAATGTATCTAGCTTTATAATGAACTTGGCAGATCTCTTCAGCCATGTACCTCTATAATCTTGAAAGATGCAACAAGCCCAAACAAGGAGAGACAAAAGACAATGAATCAACATCTTGATAATTAACAACCTCTCTCTTCATTATCATCACTTTTAACAACCACATATGTTCTAACAAACCGACATCTGTATACTGAAAATTAATGAACATTTCAACAAGATAGCCATGAGTGAATCAGTACATTGTTTCACTTCATACATCAAAAATTCAAAACACAACACTTTTATTCTATATTTCCATATCAATAGAACACAGAGAGGTGGTCGCCGACGGCTGCCGCCGCCTTCTTGCGCCGAGAATGACCCTTGGCTGGCTTTGAGGGATGCCGCCACTCTGCTTCGTCGGAGGTGGTGGACGAGTAGGAGAAAAATCTCAAAATCGGAGAGGAAGAGGATGAGGAGAAACATCAGCGGCCGCCACGCTCGCGCCGCGCCGCGGGGCTCCAGGGCATTGCGCCGCCGCTGCTCCTTGCGCCGCGCCGCCGCCACGGAACTCCATCGCAGTCGCCGCCGACCAAGGGTTTTTTAGGGAGACGACCTAGGTTTTCCATGGATCGAAAATTGAACAGAGAGAGTGAGAGCTACGCGATGGAGAAGATACCAGCACTGGCCCTTCATGCTTTGAGATTGGGGACGTCACCACGTGTCACGGAACTGGCTAGGGTGCCATGTAAGAGACGTGGCACCTGGTGCCATAGAATTTTTTCCCAGCTCAGCCTAGCTCACCTGGAACACGGACTTTCTTCGTTCCCCCTATGCCTGGCTGATACCATTTGCATCACCTCGGCCTGGTTGGAACAGTGTTTTTAGGCAACCAAATATACTTCTACCTGCACCAATTGAACCAGGCTGAAGGAACAGTCAACCAAACAGCCCCTTAGTGATCCTTTCATCTGTCATCAAATTCAATATAACTTTTACGGTTCTACCAAAATATTGTCAAAATACGGTTTTCAAATAATCAATATTTGAGTTGGAACAGGGGTAAAATCATGAAACACTAATAAAATTAGGGGCAAATTCTCAAGAGCATAGATGCCATTTTACACCCGAGTTAACACCGTTAGCCATTGTAACGGAACGAGGGCAAAAATGTAGCTTCGTTTTCAAAAATCAAGAGCAGAATCACAAAGTGAGAAAAACAGGGGTAAAATCACAATTGAATTCTAAAATTGGAGCAAAAACACAATTGTTCCAAAACTAAAATAGGTCATCGACGTGTAGTGCCCCGTTAAAACCGTCAACCGCAATGGCCGCATGTCGATCACCAAATGCAGGACAACTGTACACATAAATAAGGGAAAAAAAACTTCAGGACGGGATCCCGTCCACTTTGCCGTGGGCACGCTGCGACGCGTGGATCAGGCCGGCCTTCCAAAACGCAGCAAGCCAGCCAGCAGCATAATGCGCACTTAATTTTTTCCTGATTAAATTTCTCTTTTTTATATCTCTTTTATCCGGAGTAGAACAAGTTTTATAATTCATCTAAAATTCTAATCAACCCAATTTAAATAAGTTCACATTTTTTTATTTTTTTGCTTTTTTATTGGTCAAACTTCATTTGTCAAAATTTTATAGTTCATTTGTGAAACACAACGATGCCCACCAATATGATACCACCAACACTCGACATCCAGACGCGATACTTTTGTTCGTGATCCATCGCCAAGTTTTTCTGGTCATCTGATACTGTATTTTATGAAACTTCCTTTTGAAACATTTTTTATGAAACTTTTTTTAAACCTATTTTTGCATCTGTATGATACCACCGATGCTAGACACCCCAGACCTGGTACTTTGTTTGTGATAAATGATACCTTTATTCTGATACCTCAATGATACCATGAAGCTCGACAATACCACCAACCTGAAACTCATTAATTATGATACCCTAATTTTGGTTGGTACTTGGTACCATAAATACAATACCACGATGTGATAATTTTTTGATATTTCATGTTTGATACTCATTTTTCGTGCTACCATACTCTCCTTTATGATACATTTTTCCAATACTCGATGATTTTTTGACTCGATACTTGATTATACTTTTGATCCGATATCTGCTTTTTTGACCTGATAATCGATGATACTTGTGATGCGTTACATGGTTTTTTGAATCCAATACTTGTTTTTATTGACCCGATAATCGATGATACTTTTGATCCAATACCTTTTGTTTGACCTGATAACCTATGATACTTCTGATCCGATACTTGATTTTTTGACCTGATACTTGATGATACTTCTAATATGATACTTGATTTTTTCAGTCGATAATTGATGAACTTCTGATCCGATACCTAATTTTTGACCTGATAATCGATGATACTTCTGATGTCATACTTGTTTTTTGAATCCGATACTTGATTTTTTTTTTATCTGATACCCGATGATATTTCTGTTCTGATACCTGCTTTTTTGACCTAATAATTGATGATAACTCTGATCCGATACTTGATTTATTGACCCGATACTCGATGATACTTTTGATATGATATTTGATTTGTTCACTCGATAATCCTGATACTTGATTTTTTGACCCGATACTCGATTATACTTCTGATCCGATACCTACTTTTTTGACCTGATAATCGATGATACTTCTAATCTGATACTTGATTTTTTGAATATGATACTTTTTTTGGACCCGAAAATCGATGATACTTCTGATCCGATACCTATTTTTTGACCTGATGATCGATGATACTTCTGATTCGATACTTTTTTTGACCTGATACTTGATGGTACTTCTGATCCGATACCTGATTGTTTGACCTGATAATCAATGATACTTCTGATCTGATACTTGATTTTCTTTTTGAATCTGATACTTGATTTTTTGGACCCAAGACTCGATGATATTTTTGATCTGATACCTGTTTTTTTAACTAATAATTGATGATACTTTTGATATGATACTTAAAATTAACTAAAATAATAAAAAAAGGAAATTTAGAATTAGAAAATAGAAAAAATAGTTCATGTTTTATTAAAACAAGGACTTCACATCAGCTACAAAAATAAGAAGAATAATAATATAAATTTAGTATAAAAAAGGTAGAAATAGGAGTCCATGTTAGATTAGAAGATATAAAAACGGTTAAATTTGCATGTGAGGATTCCCCTTATGATATGCAATGCATTCATCTTGCATGCATACATAATGTGGGGAGAACTAGAAGGAAGAAGAGGAAGATAGCAATAGAAAGAGAGCTGGAGGAAGAGACAATAGCAGAGAATAACTCGACGCTCTTGCGAAGGAGTTGCAATCATTTGACAACATGATCAGGTCCAAAGACGTTGTGTGGAGGTACCAAGTATACATTTACTCAATGTTCTCACAAAGTGCATACAATTATCTGACATCATAATCAGGTATTCAAGTTCAAAGACAACATGGCGGATGATCAATCAAAACAAAGCAATCCAAAGCCGTACACCTAAGAAAATAATGTGTGCATTCTCATCTTCACGAGGAGGACATAAAATCATTTAGAGTTATTGGTGAAGTCAATGCAATTGCTTTCAGATAAAAGTTGCATCGATCTCTCTAGAAAGCATGGTCTAGGATAAAGTTCACCGTTCTTGCATAAAGCTATTATTTTATCTTCCGCAAACATGAAAACGTTGCTCTATGCCTCACATCCACATGCTACTAGAGATTGAAAATCTAGACAGAGAACATCTAACCATTATTGTAGACCAAGACACCGGTGACATAGTTTTTAAATTGATTAAATTAAAATAAGTATTTTGTATCAACTAAAATAAAAAAAATATTAGAATTTGAAAATAGAAACAAGAGTTCATGCTATATTAAAAGGACTTCACATCAGTTACAAAAATGAGAAGAATAATAGAAATTTAGTATAAAAAGGTAGAAATAGGAGTCCATGTTAGATTAGAAGATATAAAAAGGGCTAAATTTGCATGTGAGGATTCCCCTTATGATATGCAATGCATTCATCATGTATACATACATAATTTGGGGGAGAACTAGACGGAAGAAGAGGAAGATAGCAATAGAAACAGAGTTGGAGAGGAACAGACAATAGCAAAGAGTAACTCAACACTCTTGCGAAGGAGTTGCAGCTGTCGGGGATAAGATCACGATCCATTGCCATGGCCCACTCCCTGACGGCCTAATCGAACAGTTTCCTAGGGATTAGCTCCCTAGAGGGCTCTATCAGCCCATGTGCATCCTACCGAACAGCCTTCTGGTGGGCACGGTGCGTGGCGGCCAAGACTTAATGTTCGAGTGCAACCATTTAACAACATGATCAGGTTTAAATGTGTTGTGTGGAGGTACCAAGTATACGTTACATTTACTCAATGATCTCACAAAGCGCGTACAAGTATCTGACATCATAATCAGGTATTCAAAAGTTCAAAGACGACATGGCGGATGATCTATCAAAACAAAGCAATCCAAAGCCGTAAACCTATGAAAAATATGCGTGCATTATCATCTTCACGAGGAGGACATACAATCATTTAGAGTTCTTGGTGAAGTCAATGCAATTTCCTTCGGATAAAAGTTCAAGTAATCAACCAAACAAGCAAAAAGCACTAGAGCACAAAAAATGTTAACACGGTAGGATCCTCACAAGACATGCATGGTGAGTAGTTTTATCCGTCTTTCATATTAGTAAAATCTAATGCTAAAGATCTTAGATGTGTTTCTTTGTTGAAATTTAATAAAAAAAAATATAATAGATAGTATCAAATTAAAATACATGCTAATAAATCTATCCACACACGCAAATGCATGCGCGGTCATCCTGCTAGTATATAATTATTATAACACCCTATATATTGAATCATCCTATATATAATAAAAAATATTGAATCTGTTAAATGCTCATCTGCACCTACATGGAGAAACGATACGCGCGGACGCTGGCGGCGTTATATATGATGGCGTGGTCGATTGGGCTGCAGCAAGAAGGTGGTACATGCATGCGGTATGCGGCTAGGGGAGGAGGTGGCCGACGGCGCCTTGGGGGAGGAGGTGGCTGGCAGGATAGAGAGAGAAAAGGGAGGGGGAAGCAGCGCCGGGGAGAGAGTTGCAGCGCATACAGATAGAGAAAAGGAGCGCTAGGAGCAATGCGGATGGGGAAAAAACAGCGGGAGTGGTCGCCCCTCTGTCCCACGTGTTGCTCGCATGGGCTATCCCGTTGGGACCGCTCTGGACGGGATCCCGTTGTTTAATGTTTTTGTTAAGATACTAGTACAATACCCGTGCTCTGCCACGGACCATAAAGGGATCAAAGGAAAACATAGTTCATAGAAAAATATATAAGCATGAAGGATGATTTATAGAAAAGACATTATACATGAACTCATTTTAGATCGAGTATATGGCAGGTGAGGTAATGTAGATAAACAAAACAAAAAAATCATAACATTATGTGACATAAAAACTTTTGGTCACCAGCCACCACAATGTCTCAGGAAACAGTCTTTCTCCATGTTGTGTGCGTCCTCTCTCCTCTCTCTCAGCCATCGCCGTTTCTCTCTCTCCTCTCTCCTCTCTCTCTCTCTCCTCTGTCCGAGGATGGAGGCTAAACGGTGCATGGCAGACGGGTCACGCCTTCGTCGATTCCTAGCTCCATCGTCTGACAAATACGTACATCCATCTAAGTATATAATTCTAGAGATGTACGGCTCCTGCTGCCTCAGCCTGACACGTGGAATACTGTTCCTAGCACAGTACCTCTTCCGATCCTTCCCGTTCATATCCCCCAATTGATTCAGCCCACGCGTCCCCTCCTCCCCTGCCACCTCCCCCTTCTTCCTCTCCCTTCTTCCTCCCCGGCTTCTCTCTCCCCTCGGTCTCTTCTCGCCGCTCTCCCTTCCTTCTTGGCTCCGCCATCGTGTCGTCGCCAGCGCGATTGCTGCCGGTTCTCCTCGCCGTACCGGCTCTGCCCCGCTCCGACGCATCTTCGGTGCCGTCGCGCGCCGCCGCCAAAGCTTCGTCGCGCCGCCGGTTGCTCCCTCCCCTCTCTCTCTCCTCCCCTCTCATCCGGTGCAGACGCAGGGCCCACACCAGGGTTTTCTCACAGAGGCTAATTCGTAACCTTCAAGGTTTTAACCACACCGGCTAACCTAGAACCGAGCCAGTGTTTTCCACGGACTAATCCATATCCTAACCAGGGTTTTGATACCGGCTAACCCAGAACCTAACCAGGCCCGAATTTTCGAGCGAAAGCCAACCACCTCCAACGATCTCTTCGCCTCGAAGCATCCACACATCCATAGCCACATGCCCTAGTCTTGAACCTTCCCGCCTTGTCTCACGCATTCTGTTCCCACCGAACCATCTCGACTCCCGGTGAAGTCTTCACCCACCAGCTAGCACCACCTCATGAGTTTCCTTCATCTCAAAGTATCCACCAAGTGCCACAGGATCTAGAGCAGGACCCAACTTGCCCCTCGCACATCTGGACACCTTCCGGACCGCCCTGGAAACCGGTCCCGACAAACGACGCCACCTGCCACCTGCGAACCAACAGAATCAGGCAAACCATGATACGAACCCAAGCCTTGCCACACTTGGTCTGGATTAGTCCAACCTAACCGAAATCGTTCAAGCACATCATTCTGGTACCTTATCCATACCGTCACAGCAACTCGTCAGCCTTAACCGTCTTTGGCACTAGACCGAACCTTAGCCTTCCAAGCCTAGTCCCAGTCCTTAACCCCACCACGGTATGTAGCCCCAATCGTGCATGACTATCCCACGACATCCTGCCGTTCTAGACCACGAACCTCCGGTTCGCATCCTGGCACTATCGCCCCATAGTACATACACCAGACTTGGCCTCACCCATCTAAGGCGTGCCTCACAATGGCTCGCCCAGCTTCAAAGTTCTGCAAAAACACAGACAAGCACACCACCACGTGGCACCGCACATATTGCCAACTCTAATCAAACACATTCAAAACCTCCATTAAGCACCAAACCTTGTCAATATACTCATCACCAAAAGGGACAACCTCCACATCATTCAACAGTTGAAGTTCTGTTTCTCTCAAATATATCATCACTTTTTTTCAAATCCTATAGACTCCTTTAGTACCAGTTGGTTGAACCTGTCCGAGATTATAAGTACCGGTTCAAAACCTGTACTGTCGGCCTTTACGAACCGGTATTAATTATCCATTCTGTAGTATTGAACTGGAGCTCCGATACCACTTGATGGGTGTGGACGCGGGTCCCGATCTTCTAGTGAGCGACAAGAGGTAAATTCGGTATGTGTCAGATGACCTAAACGATCCAGCCACCAGCCACGAAGGCGACTGGAAATCCCGACGATCGCTAAACCACCAAGACGAGTGTTATCGATCGAACCAGAGGCACGACAAACATGTCCACGAAGGATGAATTCCTGAAAGCATCCAAAGAACGGGCAAGAACTCAAGATAGACAATCTCAATTTGCGAATATACATGAATAACAAGGGGTTTCAAATTCTCAATCCTTTTAGTCTAGCCAACATAACAAGAAAGAGACAAAGTTTTCACATGAATGTGGCAAACTCAACTAAAAAATCCAGAGGAAAACTAACGACGACCGATGCCATTTGTAGGGAGGCGGCCAGAGGATGGTACGTCCAACCCCACACGGGCAGCCATGCGCATGCAACCCTAGGGGTACATGGGCCTTGGGCCCAAAAAACGGCGATGCAGCGCCGGACAGATTCTATTCATGTTCATAATTCGGTGATTGCCGTTGCTGTAAGTGGAATTTAGAGGTGAGGTTGTATACGTTGGAAAGTTTATCTCATAGGCATTCTGAAAAGTGCTCATTTGCTTTATTTAGACGTCGTATGTGGTAGAGACGTGCATTTGAAGGTGGGCTGCTCCTTGGAGGATGAGTTTGACTCGATGACCATTGGGACTTCCTCTCAGTTTAGGCCCGGTGGTCGGAGACTTCTTGAAACTTGGATGTGGCTCGTTGATCATCTGTTGACGAAGGTTTCAGAAAACTTACGAAATTATGACCTTATTTTCATCGGTTTTAAAAAATCGACGAAATTACAATCTTTTTTTCGTCGGTTTTTCTTTGCCGACGAAAACACTTTGTTTTCCTGTAGTGTTAGAGCCTGACTCGCAGCCGAAGCAGCAGCGCTTGAGTGCGTGCAGTGGCGAACGGCAAGGACTGCGCGCGAGGGCTCCCCGCCTGGCCCTCTCGTCCGCGATGGTCGGCAAGCCCGCCTTCACCCTCATGTAGTCGGGCGTGGCGCGGCAGCGAAAAGGTCTTCCCACTCCCCCCAGCAACAACCGTACCGAACAAGATCATCGCCCGCCGCCCGCCATTGATGCATCGGATGGATGGAAGTTGGCCGATGGATTTCTTTGGGGTTCGGTTACATTCCTTCCTTTTGCTGCTGCTGCTGATGATATGCTGCTGCGATTGCTTGACCAGACCGACGAGGAGGGAGGAGGGACGTACTCCAGTTACGCACGCCAGGCAGTTACGTTGGGCCTCATGATCATCATCGTATCCGCCACGTTGGACCACATTCACTTATCACCGGCCCAAGCTCCAGAGGCCACGTTTTTTCTTTTTGTTTCAGTCGATTTTTCAACCAATAAAATCATGCCACGTAGCAGAAATTAGGGGCGAAAAACCGGGTGAAAGCAGAACCATATTCAATCGATTTTGAGTGAAACAGGCAAAATAAAAAATTGACTGAAAAAAAAAAACAACTGAAACAACCAAAAAACATTTATTTGCTGGCAAAATACACAAAATCGACTGCAAACAACCGGCTAAAACAAGAAAGGCAAACAAAGCCACATGCCAGAATCTAGCCGGCCAGCGGTGGTACTGAAGAGGAATCGGTGCTCGTATAGCCTAAGAGGGGAAGGGGGTGAATTAAACAAACTTAAAATTCTTAGCCTATGGCTTCCACTGTTGTACAAAACATAAACTAAAACAGGCTATCTAGATGCGCATATATGGTTCAATTAGTGTTTGCACCCACCCACAAAGAGTTTTGCAACCTAGAGCCAATCCTAGCAAGAACTACTATAAGAATACAAAGGCACTCAAGTTGCAAGTATGAAATGCGGAAACGTAAAAGAGTGGGTTAGAGATGATGCAAACTCGGCATGGCGATTCTATCCCGTGGTATCGGTAGGCAAATGCCACCTCTAGTCCACGTTGGATGTGATACCCCTGGTATCTCTAAATGCCCTGGTATCTCTAAATGCATTTCTTCTACATTCATGAAGCATCATGTCATTTTCATATGCATGAGTGTTGCATGGTGCGAATTATATGTTACTTTGTTGTAAGTAAGTAGTTAAGTGTAGGAAAAATAAAAGAAACAAACCATAGTGTGGAATCCAAAGTATCAAGGTTAATTAACTTAAGCCTAGAGCCCTCGTTTCAATTATACCAAATTCTGGGCCTTGTCAAACAAAACTTTCAATACAAAGGTTGTAGAGTAATTTAGGTTCTACAAGTTTGCTTAAAAGACCTAGACTTGAAACTCCTTAAAACCCTCTAAAAAACCCAGGTCAAGTTAAAGTCAACTTAGGATTAAATTTAACCCTTACTTAAATAGTCCTTTGCAATGTTTACACCCTAAACCTGGAAGAGTTTGAGAAAACTTTAAATATGAAAGTTGTAGAGTATTTTTAAATGAACAACCTTGCTTTAAAATACTCAGAAGTCGAAGTATAGCATGATCGGTCTAGTTTAATTTCTGGTAAAAATAATTATGATCGGCATTTTCCTTCACCTCCACCTCCTGGCCTGGGCGTTGCTTGCTATATCGCCGTGCCTCGCGTTGTCGTCGCCGTCCGTGGTGAGCTTCCCATGTACAGTACAGGGGGTCTCTTCTTTTCTCTGGCCGAGCTCAGAGCTCTGCCCGGCCGTCCATGGCAGCTGCCGCGGCCATTCTGCGTTCCGCCGCTGCGCTCGTCGTCGTTATTCTCCAACATGTAAAATCGGTCGTGCTCACATCCAACGTTACGTTCCTCCGTCGCACCTAGCAGCCCGTAGGCCATGCCCACGACGCCGGTCTAGGCCTTGGTCAAGGCGTGGATCTGGTCTTTGACCACGGTCCCACCCGTCACACTCTAGGGCTGAGTTTAAATGAGTAGAAAAAGGCTACGTTGGGATTTTGATGAATAAATGAAATCTTTGTGCATTTTAAATTATTGATTGATGAAACTTGTAAAAGTCATGAAAAATCACAGAAAACTCTAAAAATGGTAATTCTAGTTTTGTTAGTCTTCTTGTCCTGGATTCTACATGAAAAAAAATGTTTATATATGCATGTCAAATGACGGATTTACCCCTGGTGGTATAAAATGTTTATGTTTAAACATGTTTAAATCAAATAAACTGATGCTTTGTCCTAAAAATTACCCAAAACTCATGTTAGGTATGTTACCCAAAATGCTCCTTTTAACTGCCCCCTATTTAGCACGAGTAGGACGGTCAATGCTTAGCTGCCTAGCTTCCGATTATAGTCACTCGTGGATAGGACAACTTTTTACCAAAAACATGAATTTGCAAACTCTCTTTGGAATCATGGTAATTAACTTGAGACCGGGCGGGAGGAAAGGGCTTGTGGGACAATGTGGCTATGGTGGCACCGCCTGTGTCGATTAAGGTCCGTTTGTTGTCTGCACATTCGATCAGCTTTGAACGTACCGACCGCATACCGGTATCATGGGGCCCGGAAAAGCCGAGGTACCCCCTTTGCCCCCAAAGGGTTGGATCGTGATCTGCTGGCTGGAAGGTGGGATGCCGGCCAGAGGCGAGGCCTGGGGTCGTGGCGGGGGCGGTCAAGACTTTGGGTGCGAATGAGAGAAAGGTTTGCATATGTGGGAACTCTTCGGATAGTAAGCATATGCCGTGTTGGTTGGGTTTTCCCTACAGGATGAAAATAGATTCAAATCGCTGAGCTTACCAATAGATAAGCACGCTCGATCTAGTCCAGCATCGTAGCATGTTTAACTTAAACATGTTTTTAACTTATTTACATACTTTCGATATCACATGTTTGGATATATTGCTTGAAGTAGTTTATAGGTGAAAACCTAGAATGGTTAGACCCTAATTACTAAACTTGAGCTAAAACTTGAAAGCAGGATTGAACTTTAGTAAGCTTCCGCAGGATGGTCAGCTAAACCAACACAAAAGCCTTGCATATCCTTGAGAGTCAGGATTAATGACCCATTTAGTCGGATAAGTCTTGCGGAGTATTTTAGTACTCAGGGTTGTGGCTTTAACCCTAATTTTAGGTTTAGAGCTAGCTCCCACCCTAACACAGCTGAACACACACAAAAAAAAAACAAAAACGTAAATGAAACACACATAAAACACACGAACAAAGATGAAACGCACACACAAAGCATGAAACACAGATCAAACACACTTGAAAACATAGGTGAAACTCACACAAAACACGAAACATAGGTGAGACACACACAAAACGCAGATGAAATAGATCTGGTCGCCGCCAAAGAGCCAGCCATGGCTAGCCTCCTCTCTCTCGTGGATTTGAAGCGGATGAGAGAGAGAACCAAGAGAGAGAGAGAGAGAGAGCACAAAACACATGTAAAACACAAATCTAGTCGTCGGCAAGAGGTGGCCGGCGGCGCCTTGGGGGAGGAGGTGGGCGGTGGCGCCCTTTGGGGGCAGGAGGTGGCCGACGGAGCCTTGGGGGAGGAGGTGGCTGGTAGGATAGAGAGAAAAATGGGGGGAGCAGCGACGGGGAGAGAGTTGCAGCATAGAGAGATAGAGAAAAGGAGCGCTAGGAGAGATGGAGATGGGAAAAAAGTTTTCAAAAAACAGCGGGAGTCATCGCCCCTCTGTCCCACGGGTTGCTCGCATGGGCTATCCCGTTGGGACCGCTCGGGACGGGATCCCGTTTTTTAATGTTTTTGTTAAGATATATCTAAAATGACAATTACTCCCTCCGTTCAAAAATATAAGGTGTCGGGGATAAAATCACGGCCCATTGCCATGGCCCACTACCTAACAGCTTAATCGAACAGCCTCCTAGGGCCTGGCTCCCTGGAAGGTTCTATTAGGTCCATGTGCATCCTGCCGAACAGCTTCATGGTTGGCATGGTGTGAGGTGGCCTAGGATTCGTGTTCGAGTCCGACTCGAACAAGAGTTTTGCACGGCTACGTGAAGACCCGGACGCAGGTTTCTCGGATTGGAGCAGACTTCGTGATCCCCAAGAATTGGAGTATACCTTACCTATCTCGGAATCTATTTGGCATGTATACGAGTTCGTTACGTCCTCGTGGTCAGCCCGGCCCGACCCGGTAGGTCGGTTGTTCAACACTATATAAACCGGACCCCTACGGCGTGTAGAAGGGTCAAGCGAAGATCATCAGACTTGAGTAGATCGAATACTACTTGTACACCCAAAATCTCATCGAGACTTGTTCATCTCGCCGAGTTCTTCCTTTTGTAATCCTTTCTCATATAAAGAAGCACTGGACGTAGGGTTGTTATCTCCCCGGAGAGGCCCGAACCAGGATAAAAACCCTGTGTCTGCTCGTTGCTTGTTGATTGAGGCGACGTCTTCGCAGAGCACGGACGAGGACGAGCCGCAGTAGCTGCGGCAGTCCTCCTCGGCGGCAGGGGCGCCGCTGCGGGCGCGACGGTGCTGCTGGTGGCCGCCGCGGCCGCCGGCGGGGGCGCGGCGGGCGGGGAGGCGGGGGAGGGGAAGTTGGTGTGGGAGGTTGGAGCTGATTGGGTTGGATGGGCGGTGGGCGGCGAGTCCGGAACGACTGATTTTGACCAGAGCAGTGCGGTCCGTCGGATCAGTTTGAATGGTCAGGATTGGTTTTAATGAGCCATCACTCACCACCATAAGGTGCTTTTTAGGGGTAGAGATATCTATAATGACAAGTACTATTTTGAAATGGAAGGAGTAATTTTCTTTGTTTTGATTTGTAATGCAGGTTTTGGAGTTGTCATTGATGCTTTTCTCGGCCGTCATTAGCTGCACACACGAGTGCACGACCATACGTCTACCCAGTACAGTAAACGTTGTAAGACTCGTAACGTATTCCCATCGAGTCGATTCAGCTGCAGAGGTGCGCGATGCGTTGTGGAGTAGCTTGTGGTGCTGGAATTATAAGTAGCGCCCTTGATCGCCCAAGAAACTTGGCCTCCAAATTCCAAAATGGCAACCACCACCACCGGCTGCAAGCAGCTCAGGATGAAGCTCCTGATAGAAAAGAAGGCGCGGCGCGTGGTGTTCGCGGAGGCCAGCAAGGACGTCGTAGACTTCCTCTTCTCCCTCCTCGCCCAGCCCATCGGTGCCGTCGTCGAGCTCATCGGGAAGGACACCATGGTGGGCTGCGCCGGCGACCTCTACGCCAGCGTCGAGCTCCTCTACGACACCTACCTCCAGCCCGGCGAGGCCAGAGGCGCCGTCCTCCGCCCCGTCATGGTCTGCCCGCCGGTGGCGACCTCGGCGAGCTCCTTCCTACGCTTGCCGGCTCCGCCGTCCGAGCCCTCCAAGACCTTCTGGGCTTACTACTAATAAGTGCTGATGTTTATCATTAGCTCACCCTTTGTGATGCTTTCTATTTGGCCGAGTACTCTGGTGGGCTTCAATGTTGACCTTTTGTTCTGCTTATGAAGCTACGTGCTTAAAACTCTGGCTGTTTTCCAGTATACCACTGCAAAATTTTTCAATCCCTTTTATGTGTGTATGACATGTGGACCTGTATGTATCTATGATATGTCGGCAGAGTTGGCCGTGGCCGGGGCGGGACGCTAGGAGGAGGCGGAGGCTGTGGTTGGGGTGGGACCGCCGGCACGCAGGTCGGTGGTGGCCGCGGCAAGGGCAGTGTGCTAGGTAGAGGTGGCCGCAACCAGGGGGACGCTGGGAGGAGGTGGAGGCGGTGGTTGGGGCGGGGACACCGGCGCGTTGGTTGGTGGTGGCCGCAGCAGGGGCAGTGCGCTAGGCAGAGGTGGCCGTGGCCGGGGGGAGGGGAACGCTGGAAGGAGGCGACGCGCTTGGAGGAGGCGGTTGCGGCCGGGGCGACGCGATTGACGTAGGAGGCCATGGCCGGGGCAGCATGCGAAGACGAGGCAGCCATGGCCAGCGCAACGGTAGCTAGGCCAGAAGCTGCTAGGGTTAGGCCACCTAGGTTGGAGGCCGCCGGTGCTGAGGCAGCCATTGCGGCGCACACAAGGCGAGTGGATCGGCGGCCTCACCACATCCAGGTGAGATTAGGTTTGATGAAGAATTGGGCTATACGGTATACGCTAGGTTTGATGGGCCGACCGTTTAAGAAATTTTGATGTGTTGTGGTGTCTGCGAGCTGAAATCTACGGCCCAGGTAAATGGGTTCCGTGATGCCCATGAGCCACTTGCACCCCTAGCTTCTGCCATCCTACCGTTGAGTTTGCTTACATATATACTCCCTCCGTCCCATAAAGAGTGCATTTCTAGGATTTTTTAGACAGATTACTAATGTAAGAGGATGAATATGGGGCAATGGGGTGAATCGTATTGAGCCTCGAGGGCAATTATATAGTGTACATGGCTTGGAGGAGAAGAAGCTCCTGACTTGGTAGACAAGAAGGTCCTCCTAAATAGAAGGAATAATCTCTACAAATAAGGCAGTGCTAGAATACAATTCCTAAACTACCAAATATAGATATATAGTGACGATATACTCTAACATCCCCCCCGCAATCGTAGTAAGAGCACATGCACGCAAGATTGGAGAGATGATTGGCTAGAAAGCCAACATTCCCCTGCAGTTGTAGTGGTAGCACACACATGCAAGACTAGAGAAGAAGCCAACCAGTTGCTCAAATTGGCGGTAGCCCTTTTTATGCCGAGGGTGAGGTAGTTGAGAGTGAATTGTCGATGGTCGTAGCCGTGGATGGAGCAGAGTCGAAGAGTCCGATGTCGAGGTAGCCGCACGTGAAGCCCAGAAGAAAGTAGCAAAGAGAGGTAAAATGGCAGTAGCGGCGTGTGGCGCAGAAAGGCGCAAACACTGCAGTGGTGCGTGGCGCAAAAAGACAGACAAACATGGCAACGCGCATGGCGCAATGAAGGGCGCAAACACGGCAGCGGCGGCACGGAGTAGAGGAGTAGAGGTGGCGACGACGACACGCTTGATGTAGGCGATCCGATCTCGGTGGTGAAGATGATGGCGCGACCACATGGTGCCGGCGCTACGCCTAGGAAGGGGAAGCAGCGAACAACCTTGTTCTTGGTGCTGTGACGACTCATGCTCGTGGGCGACAGGGAGAGGGTGACGCGGGAGTCGAGCGTGGCATGAGGCTAAACGAGGCGTTCAGGCCGGACGTCGCGAGGCCGGCGACGCAGGAGGAGAGGTGGTCACCGAAGCGAGAGGAGAGGTGCGCCCAGGCCTAGGCCGAGCGTGGGCACGGTGAGGCCGGGCGTGACGAGGTCCGGCCTAAAGAGAGGACGTCGACAGAGGAGATGGTGCCCAAGCCTAGGCCGAGCGTGGGCACGACGAGGCTAGGTGAGAGGATGTCGAGGCCAGCGGTGACGACAACGACAAGCGGGTGAAGTCCGGTGCTGAGGAGACATCAACAGGGTCATCGAGGCGACGCAAACTGATCTATGATGGGAAAAAGTGGAGAGAAAACCGATCTGACGGTGACCAGTAAAAGACTCCAACCCTAACTACGGGTTGCGCGGCCCTTAGGAGAGATATGGAGACGGGACCATCTGCTAGGGGCGGTGTGGTGAAGGCGTTGAGCGGTGGCTTAGAAACGGCACTGCTCTGATACCATGTAAAAGGATGAATATGGGAGAATGGGGTGAATCGTATTGAGCCTTGAGGGCAATTATATAATGTACATGGCTTGAAGGAGAAGAAGCTCCTGACTTGGTACACATAAGGAATAATCTTTACAAATAAGGCAGTGTTGGAATACAATTCCTAAATTACCAAATATAGGGATATCATGCCGATATACTGTGATAGCCCGTTGGGCCATCGTCCCGGCCCAACCCACCAATCAAGATAAAGGCAGCGGAGGAGGGGGAACCGACGGTTTCCAGGGAAGGAAACCTGGCCGCAGCCTCCCTGCCGCCCTCTCCATTGCCTAGCCGCCGTCGTCCTAGTGTGCCGCCTCCCTACTGCCGTTCCCATCGCCGTCGGGCCACCGCCGCCGTCCAGGAGCTGCGCCGCCCAGTGGCCTCACCGCCGTGGTTGCCCCGTGGCCGCGCTGTCTCACCGCCGCCCAGTGGCCGCGCCGTCCCTGTCCCGTGCCGCTTTGCCGTCCAAAGGCCGAGCCACTGCCGCCCAGCACCGTGCCGCCACCATCCAGCGCCGTGTCGTGGCCGTGCCGCCGTTGCTTTGTCGTCCCCGTCGCCATCACCATAGTACCGTCGGCCATCGAGGTAAATCCTCGGTGCCTTGCCATAGAGGGTATGGGGGCTGTGGGATGGATTGAAGGAGAGTGAAGGAGAGAGGGGTTAGGTCGAAGGGCAGAGGAGGGAGAGATGAGACATGGGTAGCATGGTTTCCATGGGTAGAGATGGGGGAGAAACTAGGGTTAGGGTTTATATTGATTTTTCCATGAAAGGTAGAATTAGATGTGTCCTCGCTGGTTTTTCCATGTATTTGTTAGGTAATTTTCGTAGATTAGTCGAGGTTAGAGGTTGGAGATGAAGTTTAGTAGATTGGTGGTACGTGCAGCAGGTTCAGGCGACGTTTTGACCTATTTAGGGCTTGATTCTGATTATGGCCCTATTATGAAAGTTGTTAAACAACCATTTGCATGCACCTTGGAAAGGAAAAAAAAACCAAACAATTAAATGGTCATGCAACTTGAAAAGAGAAAAAAAAACTAGACAATTCAATAAATATACACATTGAAAAGGGTAAAATCAATCAACCAAATGGATCTATCTGGATGGTCCAAAAACTACGAATGCACTCTTTATGGGACAAATTTTAAACGCTAGAAATACACTCTTTATGGGGGACAAAGGGAGTGCAACGAGCTGATTATCACGTACTATACGGCATCACATATGCACATGTATATGTTATTTGAGTCTTGCTATCGATATTTATCGCATATGGGTAGTACTCAAATTCCAAAGCCTCGTGCCGCCCAGTCCAAGAACCAAGACTCTTCCCGTTTGACTGCATGCTAGCTTGCACACCACGACCATACGTCTCCTAGTACGTCGTAACTTATTCCGAAACCAAATCCCATCGACCAAGGCAGTCGATTCAGCTGCCGAGGCGTCGAATGGTGCTATAAGTAGTGCTCTTCATCACGGCCGGCAAGTAGGTAGGGCAGTGACTCAGCCAAGCCGACGAAAATGGCAACCACCACCACCACCGGCGCCAAGCAGCTCAAGATGAAGCTCTTGATCGACAAGAAGGCTCGCCGCGTGGTTTTCGCGGAGGCCAGCAAGGACGCGCGTCGTCGACTTCCTCTTCTCCCTCCTCGCCCTGCCCATCGGCGCCGCCGTCGAGCTCATCGGGAAAGACTCCATGGTGGGGTGCGCCGGCGACCTCTACGCCAGCGTCGAGCTCCTCGAAGACACCTACCTCCAGCCCGGCGCGGCCAGAGACGCCGTCCTCCGCCCCTGTTGGAGTTCACCGGTGAACCTGCAGCCGGAGAACTCAAAAACAAGCACTCAAGAACACAGAGAAACACACTGGTTTTTGGTGCTGCGAAGCGGCAGCGTTTTTCATATATCTTGCAACTATTTAAAGGAAACAAAGATGCTAAGTGCGGCAGCTAATCTGCCCAAATTGCGCAGCACGAAACGCACAATCAGCCGTGCCATCCCACGACCACGAACTTGCCGCGCATGAACTCCAGCTCCCCTGCATGTCCGGGCATGCAGCGAGTGCAGACGACGGACGCGCATGTCCTCAGCTAATCCAGGGACATGCCCACTTATTCACCAACTGAATTAACAAACAGAACGAGACCCTGGAATATCTAACAGCCCCGTCGTGCTCTGCCCGCCGGTGGCGACCTCGGCGAGCTCCTTCCTGCGCCTGCCGGCGCCGCCGTCTGAGCCCTCCAAGACCTTCTTCAGCCACACCGTGATATAGCCTATAACTTACTCCATATATAATATCTCTCTCACACAGCCACACACGCTTATCCTCTCTCTTTTTATCCCCCCTGTGAAACCCAGTTCAAAACTTCCAAATCTCATGCATGTTGTTTTCACATGTTTCGTCTTCAGAGGCTGGACATTCTCAGGGCGTCGCTGCAGTCCAAGACCGTTCTTACTGACGTTTTCCTTGGCAAGGGCGATGCTAGGGCATGAAGCTGCATCCATCCGTGGACACTTGGATAGTGCGCAGCATGCCTTGTCTGGGCCTACTACTAATAAGTGCTGATGTTTATCATTAGCTCACCCTTTGTGATGCTTTCTATTTGGCCGAGTACTCTGGTGGGCTTCAATGTTGACCTTTTGTTCTGCTTATGAAGCTACGTGCTTAAAAACTCTTGCTGTTTAATTTCCAGTATACCACTGCAAAATTTTCCAATCCCTTTTATGTGTGTATGACATGTGGACCTGTGTGTATCTATGATATGTGGATCTAGTGACATACAAGAGATTTGGTGATTTTTGCAGCGGCATGCAGGGAAAAAAACCTTTCTTCTTTCACATTCTCCCTACTATTGAAGTACTTGTCAGCAGACAGCGGTGTACATTCTTTTAAGTTGCGCAGACGTATCTTTATTCCTTTTTTTTTTGTCACTCGAGGTGGTCATGCTAGAGACGGTCGACAATGCCATCGTCAGGTCATATCAATTACGATAAAATATGAAGATAAATAAAATAGAAAAAGATCGAGCCCATGTCAAAAACAAACTAGTAAAGTTTGTATCAAATATGAACTTGAAAAGGAGTCCATATAACAACAATAGAATATATAAATTAGTAAACTTAAAAGAAAAATAATAGAAAATGAGTCTGTCAACTACTACAAAGTTAAAAAAAAGTCAATACAAACAAAAAATAATAGAACAAAAATAAGATAAAGCAAGCCTAGCCGTACAAATACATGTGTCACTTTGCTTGTTAACAATAATATCATGTGATTTTGCTGTTTTAGATTATCATAATTCATATAAGAGTTCAAAACTTCCAAATCTCATGCATGTTGTTTTCACATGTTTCGTCTGCAGAGGCTGGACATTCTCAGGGCGTCGCTGCAGTCCAAGACCGTTCTTACTGACGTTTTCCTTGGCAAGGGCGATGCTAGGGCATGAAGCTGCATCCATCCGTGGACACTTGGATAGTGCGCATGCAGCATGCCTTGTCTGGGCTTACTACTAATAAGTGCTGATGTTTATCATTAGCTCACCCTTTGTGATGCTTTCTATTTGGCCGAGTACTCTGGTGGGCTTCAATGTTGACCTTTTGTTCTGCTTATGAAGCTACGTGCTTAAAACGCGCTTGCTGTTTTCCAGTATACCACTGCAAAATTTTCCAATCCCTTTTATGTGTGTATGACATGTGGACCTGTGTGTATCTATGATATGTGGATCTAGTGACATACAAGAGATTTAGTGATTTTGCAGCGGCATGTAGGGAAAAATCCTTTCTTCTTTCACATTCTCCCTACTATCGAAGTACTTGTCAGCAGACAGCGGTGTACATTCTTTTTAAGTTGCGCAAACGTATCTTTATTCCTTTTTTTTTGTCACTCGAGGTGGTCATGCTAGAGACGGTCGACAATGCCATCGTCAGGTCATTCCCATCCTATGAGGATAGTTTTTCGCGTATCCCCATCCTATGAGGATAATTTTTTGCGTATCACCGTGTGTAGTACTCAAAATAGCTGACATGGGCGCCAAAACAAAGGAATCTATCTATTACATATATAAAAAAATCTACACCGTTGATTATTACGGACTTAATTATAACGGCTTACTCCATATCAATTACGATAAAATATGAAGATAAATAAAATAGAAAAAAGAGCCCATGTCAAAAACAAACTAGTAAAGTTTGTATCAAATATGAACTTGAAAAGGAGTCCATATAACAATAGAATATATAAATTAGTAAACTTAAAAGAAAAATAATAGAAAATGAGTCTGTCAACTACTACAAAGTTAAAAAAAAGTCAATACAAACAAAAAATAATAGAACAAAAATAAGATAAAGCAAGCCTAGCCGTACAAATACATGTGTCACTTTGCTTGTTAACAATAATATCATGTGATTTTGCTGTTTTAGATTATCATAATTCATATATTCCTCTTCTTTTTTCTGGACAAGCATTTCCCTAGTATTCACTAGCTCGTTGGATCAAACATCAATATGGGATTTCATTCATGACATAGATCATCTGTTTTAAGAGGACATACAATGCTAGCTTCTTTGAACTACTTAAAAAAATCAAACGAAAATTGCTCCCACAGCACTCCTTACGAGCTCAACCCAAACATACGGCTCATCAAATATACCACTTTCCTTTGCAAGCTTGCTCTAATAGCACTAAAAGTTTTAACCTTTTGTAGCACTCGTTAACTCATCTCGTTATCCCCCCTAGTGATATTTTTCATACCCCCCTTCTCCTTTCCTTCACTTTCTCTCCAATCGGCGCCCCTCTCCCTCCAGTCCTCCCATTCCCTTCCAATTGACGCCTAAACCCCCTCTCCTATGGTGATGCAACCTACTCCCCTAAACACAAACAAGTTGGATCCAATGAGCATGACTTTGCCAAGAAGTTTTTGTAGTCGTCCTTGAATGTTGCAAAGGTGGCATGTTGATATTCAACCATAGGTGGTGCTCGCTGTAGAGGTTGAGTAAAGGGTGGCAGCAATAGATTGGACAATACATTTGTCGTGCCTGAAAGACGAATAATTGTTGGAGATTTGGTAGAGCGAGTTGACGTGTAGCAGATGGAAACATCGATCGGGAACAACCTATGGTATCATTGTCCTCGTGATGGCAAAAATGGTAGCGAGTATGGATGATACATTAGCCAATCTAGGGCTCAGCCAAGCCGAGCAATAGGTGGCATGACAAGGTAGTGTCTAGGAAAAGGTGATTGAGGTGGGGCATGAAATCCATTGAGGTGGGGCATGTTGTACATACATCCCGTCAAAAAAAAATTGTTCTACATGCACCGTAGTCAGTGGCATAAAAGTTGATGGAAGACATGACAAACTAGAGTGGCATGGACAAACCAAAATAGGGAATCTATAGAGAGATGCCAGATCGAGAGAAGGGTCCACCATTCCTTGGATTTGAGGAGACACCAGAGGAAGGGGATAGAGATCGAAAAAGAGAAAAGGGGGACTAGATGCTACAAATGGCTAGTGATGGCGGTATCGAGTGCTAAATTTTGACATTAATCAAGAAATAGTAGAAATTTCCATGTTAATCAAAGAAAAAACAAAGGTCCGCATCGTTAATTACTGTGGGCTTGAATTATAATTGCTTATATGTAATGAACGTCCAATATTGGATAGAGAATGATTGACACTGTTAATCATTGTGGACCCAAATTATAAAAACTTATATTATTAAAATAAAATGTCCATACCTACTAATTATAAAATTTTTAAAAATAAAATTCGGGATAAAATAATAAAATATAGGAGTCTATGTCATATTAAAAGAAAGCGATCATGCATCTATCCACAATTAGAAATCGGCATAAGTTTGGAATAAAGATAATATTTTTCTCAAGATTGACATAGATCTAGTCATGCAAATGTGCACCCTGCTCATTTTTTTTTAAAAAAACTATTTTCTATGTGGTACAACACGTTTTTGTGGAGTGCTATGTATCTGGCCTGGTGTACCTGGGACTTTTCTTCCAATTAGTACTTCGAAAATGATTTGTGGAAGAATCCATTTACACGAAGTATAAAGTTCTGTGTTAGCTGTAGTCAGTACTGAAAACCATTCCTTGGGGTTTCACTGATTGCACCAATCTCCCAATTGATTGGTAGATTTAGGTCGATATTCTCCATTGCTTTCGAGCATGCAAATGGATAAGACAAGTCGGAGGATACAGGATAGCACACCTGTTGTGTTCATGGCTATTTAAAGGATGAAAACGAATTTGAAATCTCAATTTTTAGGCGCTACCTTCTCAATTTTGCACGCACCAACTCATTTTTTGGGCGCCCTCTCGTTAATGCTGTGTTCAAATGGATTTTTGCTCTAACCTGCTGCTCATGCATCGACCTGTGCACGCACAGGAGAAAAAATGCACGCGCGGGAGAAAAAACACTTCCTGCTAGCTTGGCGCTTTGGCAGCTCCATGCATGCGCGCGGGAGAAAAAGTAGTCGTACTCGCGGAGCGCGCGCGAACCCGCGCGTGGGCTGGTATTCTTTTCACTCGCGCGGGAGTATTTATAACAGCCTGATGCTTCGAGCGACAGAATAATTAATGATGATTCACTCCTTTAAACATCTTCTCTTGGTCTTGGTGAAAAAAGTTATACGCCCTATATTTTGGGACGGAGGGAGTAATCGCTTATATGAAATGAACGTCCAATATCGGCTAGAGAATGATCGACACTGTTAATCATTGTGGACCCAAATTATAACAACTTATATTATTAAAATAAAATGTCCATACCTACTAATTATAAAAGTTTTAAAAATAAAATTCGGGATAAAATAATAAAATATAGGAGTATGTGGTACAACACGTTTTTGTGGAGTGTTATGTATCCTGGTGTATCTGGGACTTTTCTTCCAATTAGTGCTTCGAAAATGATTTGTGGAAGAATCCATTTACACGAAGTATAAAGTTCTGTGTTAGCTGTAGTCAGTACTGAGAACCATTCCTTGGGGTTTCACTGATTGCACCAATCTTGTCTACTATACTGGCGATGAAGGTAATGTGTGCGCTTATTCTGAAAATGCGCTATTTTTGAATGGCAATATTAAAATAAATAGGAGATTAATATATCGACCACACGTTAATTAGCTAGCTAATAGCTAAATCGATCAAATTATGACAGTTGATGCACGTAGTGACGTACGTAAACAATTGAATTGTGGGTGCAACCTGCAGTGTGGATCGATCAACAGTCTCGATTTAATTTTACGTGTTTTACAATGTTGTTTGTTTCATCGATCGGCCGTCATTGACTGCACGCGACCGTACGTCTACCCAATTACTCGGTATATGGTCGTAACGTATTCCCATCGAGTCGATTCGCTGGAGAGGTGCACGACGCGGCCTGGAACAATAAGTAGCGCTCTTGATCACCAATCACCGCCGTGAGTGAGTCCGCCAAGGTTGGACGCTCAAGCTCCAGAAATGGCAGACGCCACCGCCGGCGCCAAGCTCAGCATAAAGCTCCTGATCGACACGAAGGCTCGCCTTGTGGTGTTCGCAGAGGCTGGCAAGGACGTCGTCGACTTCCTCTTCTCCCTCCTCGCCCTGCCCATCGGCGCCGCCGCCAAGCTGCTCGGGAAGGACTCCATGGTGGGCAGCGCCGGCGGCCTCTACGCCAGCGTCGAGAAGCTCGACAAGGCGTACTTCCAGCCCGGCGTCGCCAAGGACGCCGTCCTCCCCCCCGCCGTGCTCTCCCCGCCGCCGCCTCCTCCGCTCCTCCGCTCCTCGCCAATGCTGGGCTCCCTCCTCCGCTCGCCGGCGCCGTCTCCCCCGCCGCCCAAGAGCTTCTCCTCCATGGAGTATGGACTACGTGATGGATGTGTGGTCCGGGCGTCCGGCGCCCTAGTGCCGAACGCCGGCGCCATCACCGGAGGAGGAGGAGGGAAAGGGATCGTGCAGGGCGCCGTGATGTACACCGTGACGGACGACCTCACCGTCTCCCCCATACTGTCTGCCATCTCCGGCGTCGCTCTGCTCAACGCCCATGGGGTCACGGACCTCGGCGCGCTCCAGGAGAAGACCGTGCAGATTGGGGACAAAGAGGTCTCATATAATCTTTCATTATCAATGTGGCCAAAACCACAGTTTCAAAAAAAAAACTTTCATTATTTCTCTCTCACACATTCAGAACTTACCTTGTTATGTTCCCTTCGCAGCTTCTAGGGATTCTGAAGGCCTCGCTGCAGTCCAAGACTGTTCTTACCGATGTTTTTCTTGACAAGGGTGATGCTAGCTTGGGCATGAAGCTCTCCGACCATGGCACAGCATTTGCTGTGTGAGCTTCTAGTGGCATCTTTCCTTTTGTGACGATTTCTACTTGAACAAGTACCTGTGGCCTGTGGGCGGATGTTGCCTTTGGTTATGCTTATGCAAAGTTTTGAATTTTTTTGTTATGCTCTTTTTGAAATTAGTTTCACTCTGAATTAGTATTAGAGTACTTGCCTATGCAATCCACCTTACGTTGTGAAACGCCAAATGGCCAACGTATCTTCATTTTTTTTTTGTGTTTATTATGACCACGTTCTTTTCAGCATTTCGTAGCATTAAGTTTCGTTATAGAAAATTTTATTTTTTATATAGCCTATATATTGTAATTATTTGTAACGACTTTTTCGAAACTTTTAGTAGTTCCTCTTAAAAATTCTAAACCTTTTTAATTATTATTTTAGAATCTTTAGACCTTTTTTCGAGGACTCTTAACTTTTGATATAGTAAACGCTACGTGACGATGAAAAGAACATGGCCTATATGATTTCGAGGGCGTGAGGTTGTCATGTCAAACAAGGTGAATTCATTGACCGTTCGGTCGCCCACTCTCTCTTTCTAATTATTGGTGTCTTCAAAGAGTGTTTGGAAAATGGTTTAGCAAAAGCTTAAGACGTTTCTTTACATAAAAGCCCATTATACTTCCTCTGTCCACTTTTATGAGGTGTATTTTAACTTAGAAAAAAATCACATTTTATATATTTTGACTACCAATTAGTTGAATTATATTGATCGTCTAGATATAAAACTTGGATCGATATGTTCATATGTTAAACTGTTTTTATACAATTGTTTTTTTGGCAATTTGACAGTACATATATGTGAAATCTAAATGTTAAAATCTATCTTCAAAACCTTTTCAAGACAAATTAAAATGTCCTACAAAAGTGGGTGGAGAGAGTATAATGTTTTGTGCCATACTCTAGAAACCGACCAATAGAGTTTCATTCATTATATTGTGCCAATCTCGTCTACCACACTCTCCATCTAAGTTTAAGGAAATATGGGAGTCCATACAGCACGGTCATCCGTCCAAACATAAACCAACGGATGATATGAAACTATCTAAAATAAGTTGAACCAACAAGAATTTTTAGCTGAAAACAATATAGCCTGAAACTATCTGAAACAAACCTGAACCAAGATGAATTTTAGCAGAAAACAATATAACCTGAACCTACATGAAACAGTCTGAACCTACATGAAATTACCCTACATAAAACAATCAGAACCTACATGAAACTACATGAATTTTCTAAAACTACATGGTTTTTTTCTAAAACTACATGAATTTTTTCTGAAACTATATGAATTTTCCTGAAACTACATGAATTTTCTTCAAAACTACATGAATTTTTCTAAAACTACATGAATATTTTATGAATCTACATTAAACTTTTCCGAAACTATATGATTTTTTTTAAAACTACATGAAACTATATGAAACTACATGAGACTACATGAAACTATATACTTTTTTCTAAAACTATATGAAACTTTTCTGAAACTACATGATTTTTTTTGAAAACTACATGATTTTTTTCTAAATCTATATGTTTTTTCTTAAACTACGTGAATTTTTTTGAAACTATATGAAACTTTTTACAAACTATATGATTTTTTCCTCGAACTACATGATTTTTTCTGAAACTTCATGAATTTTTTTATAAAACTACTAAAACTACAAGAAACTTTCACTACTACAGAAAGGCATTTATGAGACGGTTATTTTGAGTTTTTTAAGACGGTTTCAATGCGTCTTAAATAACCCGTGTCGTAAATAACCCTAGAGAATGTTCATATGAGACGGTTATTAACCGTCTTATATGTGATGTTATAAAAGTCACTTCCTTACTATAAACCGTCTCAAAAAGGGATTTCAAAACACAATTTTAAGCATAAATATTGGTGAAAAAATAGGGAAAAATATTTTTTTTGAATAACCTATATCCCTACCACCTACACCCATTTAACACAATCTATGCATATTCCATGACTTGAACCTAAGACCTCTTGATTCTAACCTCATAACCATCCCACCACACACCATGTTTTTATCATAATCGGATAAGTATACCTTTTGACATTGGTTTTGCACATCTTTCAACAACTTTTAAACATGTAAATGACATTAAATAGAAAAATTTTCAACTACAAAGTTGTACACCTCATCGAAGCCTACAGTTTCATATAATTTTTATTTTTGTACGACTTTATCTTGATAACTCATAAATGTCTTATGATTATTTAGACATCTGTATTTGCTTCAAATAAAAAAGATATCAACTACAAAGTTGTAAATCGCCTCAAGAGTTACAATATACATATAAAGAATGCAAAAATTGTTTTTTGGGACTTTGATTTTTAAAATAATTCCAACAAATATAAAATTGAAAATTCTAAAATAGAAAATTTTTATTTAAAGGAATTAAAATTTCGAAAAAGTGTTTTTTGAAATTTAAAATTTCAAAAAATGTTTTATGAAACTAATATTTCTAAATTTTATTTTATTGATAAATAATTATTTGCAATTCATTTTTTGAAATTTTAAAATCAAAATTTATTTTAGTAATAAAATTTTAAAATTCATTTTTTAAAAAAATTTATGGAATTCATAAGAGATATTTTGTCCGTTTAAAAAGTCTTACATTATGTACACATTAACGACACTAAAATACAAGGAAATGACTCTTCTACTCTGACCTTGTATAAGTCGGTTCTTAATTTCAACCATCACAAATGCATCAATCATATAAGACGGTTATGATTTGAAAACGTCATTTTTCTTATATAAGTCGGTTCTTAATTTCAACCATCACAAATGCATCAGTCATATAAGACGGTTATGATTTGAAAACATCATTTTTCTTATATAAGTCGGTTCTTAATTTCAACCGCCACCGAAGACATCTTGACCATGGTGGTGCAAGATTCTGAGGTCGACATACCTGTGTTGTACACACCTTGCCATGCATGTACACCTTACATACCTGTGTTGATATTGGCTTCATGCAAAGACTGATTCAGGTCTGGTAAACTTTCGTCCATAGTTGATTGGCATGTACGCAAAACTAATCGATAAGCTATTGACGCTGAAGTTGAAACACTCGTAATCTTTCGATGAAATTTTCATTTGAAAACCGTGAGCACCAGTAGCCAAATTTTCATTTGGAACTAGTAGGCGTCAGTAGGCAAAATTACATTTGGAAATGGAAGTATAGTGGGCAGCTAATTATTCCTGGTTAAAAGTGGAAACATGCATGCATGAACTAGTTAAATCTCATTTCTTGGAGCTCACAAACAATTAAAATGTGCATGCAGCCATGCATGCATGCCAATTAAAGGACGTCTGGAGTTACGCATTGTTTCAAGACTAATTAATTGACATCTTGAAGTAATTATTAGAAGCATATAGGTCACTTAACTATGAGCCAAAGCAAATGACGCCCTATAATAAAAAAAAGGAAGGAGTACTTGAAGGAACCTAAGGCCGAGAGGGGGGGTGAATCGGACTATTTCAATTTTTACTTTTGTTGCAGTTAGTCACTTAAGCAAGATATGGCACACAGCTAGCGCGTGGATTCCTACACAAGTCTAGTTGGCGGAAGCAATCGATGCACAAGTGTAGGAGGCACGAAGGCACTCACATGCATTGGATATCAAGATGCGGTTAAGTAAATAAGATAGAGAGGCGCAAACCGAGTTGTTTACCGAAGTTCGGTGCTCAACACATGAACACCTACGTCTCCGTTGAGGAAACTTCTCATACAGAGAAGTCGGGACTCTCTCGTCCCTAGCCCTCAATCCACTTGATGGTAGCTCTTCACCAACACATGGTAGGCGAGCTCCAAACCTTCACACGAATCGGCAGCCTCCACACGCGAAGGACCCCGAAACACCGACTTCACAAGCGAAGCCGACCTCGAGCACACCGAGGATTTAGCACATCTCCGACGCAATGGAGAAGAGCACCTTGGGAAGCAAGGTGGCCGCCGACGCGATGGCGGGCTTTGCACACCCCGACGAACGGAGAGGAAGCACCGTGGGAAGCACGATGACCTTCACGAAGAAGGGTTTGCTTGTGGTACGGTTGATGGAGCTTGGCGATGACGACGTCTCCCGGTAGCAAGAATCCCAAGAGCACAAGACCGGAGACACCACAACTCACTCAACCCTCATCCCACCATGGAGGATGGCAAGACAACCATGGGAGAGGGCACAAACCTTGGGGATGACGAGGAGGAGACTAGGGAGTGCTCTCTTCTTCTTCCTCACTCCTTCTCCCACTCAATATCTCAAGAACATGGAACCCTAGGTGGAGGGGGAACCATGGGAGGAGCTCTCTCACTTGGGGAAAGGTGGCTAGGATTGCAAATGAGCCTCTCAATCCTCTCCCACGGCCAGGAATCCCCTTATATACTCCCCCACTTCGAAACCCTAGAAAATATATCTCAGATCTAAACTCAAGCCCTAGGCCGGACAACCCCCGGACAACTCCCGGACAGTCCGGACGAAGGCAAGCGCTCCCTGTAGAAAATGCAATTCGAGACAGAGGGGACACAACAGGGTACGGACAGTCCGGACTCCCAGGCCGGACAGTCCAGCCGAAGGCATGCACTCGCTGGAAAAAGAAATTCGCAAGCTGGGGAGGAAAGCACTTGGGCCGGACAGTCCGGCCTACAGGGCCGGACAGTCCGGCCTAAGGCATAATTTCGTCAGCTTTCCAAGTCCCCAGGCTGCTGAAGGCTTCCCGAAAAAGATGCGCCTTGAAATTTTCTACAACTTTCATGTTTTGATGTTTTTAATCCGAGGACGGGAAGGCTCTCAAAAATACGAAATACCACAGATCTGCCACGGAGGCCGAGCGAGGCCACTTGGGCCGGACTGTCCGGGCCCATGGGCCGAACTGTCCGGGCCCAGTTGCCCCAGCTCGGCCAGCCGCCCACAAAACCCTCTGTTATTGTAGCATTGCCCGAACAAAGATATTTTTGAGGATTTAGAAATATTTGGCGTCAAAACTTGAGCTCAAACGAGCGGGAAGGTTCGTAGGCTTAGGCAGGAAGTTTCGCGCCCACAAAAGGGTTTCGGTTTTTGGATGGCTTAGTGGTTATGAAACCTCGGACACGTGGCTACCCCTTGGAATCCTCTGGACCTATCCCCAACTCTCTCGAAGACGAATGAGGATAAGAGACCGGAGATGTGCTCTATGGGACCATACAGCCAGAGATTCGACGATCGGCAGGCTTGATGACCGTAGACTACACACACAAAAGAAATCAAAAGAACTATGAAACAAATGTCCTTAATGTGATTCATCTCTACAACCCAGTTGTCATCAATTACCGAAATCAAATAAGCCCCTCGGGAGCTTGCTCTTACAACTATGTTTGGTAATTGATGACAACACCTGCAAATCTTCCTGCATAGCCATCTCAACAAGCAAATATGTATCTGGTGCAGTGGATTAGTTTCAACCAAGCGCATATGAATATAAATGAAATGGCATAACTTCACTTGAGATAGTAACTAGGCATAAGAATTGAAATGCATGGCAATGCTAAGCTAAGACCTAGCTCCCCCTAGATCAATGCATAGCAAACAAGAGATACCAATTGAGAAAGAACGCATCCGAGCAATTCAGCAAGCGAGATACCAAAATTGAGAGGGAACACATCAAGTGCATGAGCAATTCAATTCAAATCAAGTTCTCTTATTTCATCCAATTTCTCTCATTTCACCCCTCATATGCACAATTTGCTCCCCAACCATCTCTCCCTTGGCAAAGATCAAGATTTGCAATTCTTTCTCCCCCTTTAGCATCAATGAACAACAAAGAACATAGAGGCAAGTAAGGTTTCATGAGCTTTGAAAGTTATACAAAATCAGATGGCACAGATGATCCACCACATTTTATTTTCAAGCTACTCTAAGTCAACATGTCACATAGGACAATATAAACTCATTTGTCATGAAGTTTAAGTAATTAAAAACTTAGAGCATGATTTAGGTGAACCAAAGCCATTACTGCCTAGATGTGCTCAAGCCAACAATAGAAATCACATTGCTTGCAATTGTTTGAATTTCAAGTTCAAGTTTTCTCAAAAAAAAATTTTATGTCTCAAACCTTTGGCGATGTTGCCCAGCATTACACTGAAGGATTCAACATCTTGGTTATCCAAAACTCCCCCCAAGTTCATGCCTAGTGCAATGGCGAGCCATCTCGTTGGGAAGACATTGGTGAGACATGTGTGACCCCCTTTTAGTTGACCTTATTGGACATTTTGCATATCTCCCCTTTTTTTTAAAGTTGATGCTACGCATAGAGCTAGATATACATTGTGAGCATCGTTGAGCCCTAATTTTTATTAGTGGCATTGATGACATTTGAACAACACAGAGGCAATAAGAGCTTTGAGTTTGCCTAGCACATGCTCCTAGCGACAGTTTGCATAGTGAATTAGAGTTAAGCATGTATTGAGCTAGGTGACAGTATTCCTGAGAGCAAGCTATTCAAATCATATAATTTCACAATAGTGCACAATTTGAATTAAGTATAACAATCAAACCTCAGTCAACTGTCTTAAATGCTAAGTTTTGCCAGGTTCACACACATAGCCCCACGGCTAGCTCATATCACATTTGACCTATCTAGTATGTTCAGCTCATTTTTTAATTTGCAAAATCGTACCTCATCTAGTGGCTTGGTAAAGAAATCAGCAAGCTGGTCCTCCGTCCACACAGATCCAATCACGACGTCGCCCTTCATCACATGATCCCTAAGGAAGTGATGTCGGATGTCTATGTGTTTGGTGCGCGAATGTTGGACTGGATTGCTAGCTATCTTAACAGCACTCTCATTATCACACAGAAGAGGTACATGATCAAGTTTTACGTCAAAGTCATACAAGGATTGTGTCAAGAATAAAATTTGAGCACAGCTACTCCCTGCCGCTATGTACTCAGCCTCAGCAGTAGATAGCGCCACAGAGTTTTTCTTGGGGCTATAAATACCTACCTAGTGGCTGGCTATTTTGAGGTTTGCTGCTCCACTTCACCTACCACATTCATAGCTCATCAATTAGGTGTTCTAGAGCCATTCCTCCACCCACAAAGCATCCAAAGCCACAAATTACAAAACCCCAATACCGAGCTTCATGGAAGTCCTTCGATCCGGCATGATCGGGGCGTTTCGGGCTTGTTACTTTTGAAGATATCCTTCGTGGAGGCGTGGGCTTGAGAGTAGGTCTTGGCGTGTGGCTACTCTTGAGTTGGTGTACGGGTGACGGAGTCCACCTCGCCGGAGTGGCGGAACGACTACCGGGAGTAAGTGAGGCGTTAGGCTCGAGAGCGAGCCGGTCCTTGTGCGCAAGGGGTAGCCTCAACGGAGAGTAGGAGTTGCGGCTCCGAACTTCGGTCAAACAAATACCGTGTCACTCTTTCATTTAAATTCCCGCACTTGCTTTCATTGCATCGCTTGTGTTAAATTGATTGCCTTGTCTTAGTTGCCTTGTAATTGTTTATCGCTTCCGCTTACTTGATAGTCGCAACTAGGATTGGGTCATTCTAAATATGATGCTTAATTGAGAATAATCGAAAAATAAATTAAAATTGCTTATTCACCCCCCTCTAGGCCTTAGGATCCTCTTTCAAGTGGTATCAGAGCATCTAGGTTCTCCGGTATTAGCTTCACCGCTAGGAGATGGCTCAAGAGGGGTCTACGATAGAAATTGGAAAAGCTCCTATCTTTAATGGAACAAACTACAACTTCTAGGCCTTAGGATCCTCTTTCACATAGAATCATCGACATCGACATCTTCATCATCTACATCTTCATCTGCGAATTCACGCAGACATATAATCCCAGAGCAAAGGACTAAGTTTTTACCTCTGAGTCCAGGGCCCGAACCTATATAAATCCTTGTCTTGTGTTACCATCTAGTTTGGTTCTAGCGCATAGCCCTGCAACAAATTCATTGCCAACGGTGACCCCCGATTAGCCACCAGTCGACAGTTGGCGCACCAGGTAGGGTACTACGTCAAGATCATCGTTCAAGCTAGATGGATTTTCCAATAACACTGTCTGTCGTCCTCATGCCAAGGCAAGCTCTATGCTTCGGATCCATTGATTTCGTGGCTGACGGCATCGGCAATCTTCATCACCCTCCAAGAAGTTACCTTCATTCTATTGTCTCCTTTGCCGTTCGGCTTGGAGAATTTGGTAGGTGCTTTCAGCAGATTGATCCGCCGACAATCCCACCTTGCGCCTTCCCTCGAGGCGCGTGGAGATGGACTCGGCGGTGATACTTCCCTGGATGCGAGCACGACCCAATCCGGGAGAGTCTTGACACCTCAGATTGGATCTCCCTTCGGGCTCAGGAACTCTGCTGCGACCTTTGAGCAGACCTTCCCTGTACTCGGGACAGGAGGTGACCACATCGAGAATTGATCCTCCAATCTAGTCGGAGCAATCCGACCGGACCAGACCACGTTCGTGGGTGTCATCAATGCTGGCAAACCCATTGGACAAAGCGAGCAGGTCAGCCTATCTCACTCGGACTCTAAGTCCACGAGAGTACTGAGATCTGTAATTACAATAAAGTCGTCGTCCTCAGCGCAGGCAACCACCACTCCACTTCTCAACCGGTCGGGAATGAAGCTTACGCCACGGAGGCAGTCGATGCGGACCAACGTCGCATTGAAGATCAGGATCACATGTGCCAACTCCGCATCCGCGGCCACGGCTGTAACGTCTAGAACGAACTTCGCGCAGTGAAGCTAAGGGATCACGACGTCTACACGACTCCTCAACCAAATATCGTTGCTTCGAAGAATCTTCTTGAGACCATGGCGACGCAGTTTCCATAATACAACCCGCTCATGGAGACCTTGGCTCGAGCAACGGCCATGGTCAAGAATGTGGCCATCTAGTAGAACAAGGAGAACCTGGCTCCGACCATGCTGATGACGGCAAACAGTCGTTCTGCGTGCAATCGGAGCAAGGCGCGTGTCTCCGCTGTAGGCATGTCACACCGATCGGCGAGCCACGACCTCCGCCATGACATAGAAGCCAGCAGGAGGGAAATTCATCGACAGCGAGCGGAACTCCCGCAGTTATCGCAGTTGGTGCAACGATGACAACGCTGAAATTACTGCCAGTCGGCACGATCACTATGAAGAACATCACCGCCATGGCCCGCGGCGAGAGCACCGCCGCAAATCCCTGCGGCACCGGCAGCCGCGACCCTTGGAAGGAATTCGGGGGTACATCCTGGATCTTCACCGAGTGGTTTAGCCCGACGGATTGAACCTCAAAGGCATTGACAAGTTCGATGGTGAGAGGGACCCAAAGAGCTGGCTGCAAGTTTAAGCCTTAGCAGTTAGCGCGGGAGGAGGCGATCAAAACGTGATGGCAAACTATCTGCCAGTCGCTCTGACCCCAACCGCCCAAACTTGGCTTACAGGACTCCCAGAGAACTCTATCGAGTCTTGGGATTACCTACAGGAGCAGTTCATCGCCAACATTGAGGGGACCTACGAAAGGCCTGCTGGGAGATGGGAGATCGGACAGCTGCATCGACGCAAGAATGAGACACTCCGCAAGTTCATTAAGCTATTCACCGAGAAGAAGAATGAGATCCGGGACGTTTCGGAGCAGATAGTTATTGATGCCTTCTTAGCCGGATGCAAATCCGAGGAGTTAATCAGGCAGATAACTCGGGACCCCCGGAACTCTCAAGGCCATGTTCACGATGGCAGATCAAGAAGCCAACACTGAAGAGGCCATCATGAATCATCGTGGCGGCCATGACGGAGGCTCTAAGAAGAAGCCCAACGATGCGTAGGGAAAACGAAAAGACAAGAAGCGCAAGGGGGACAAGATGGTCACCAACGTGGAGCACAACCCGCCTAAGCCCCCTAACAACAACTATTACAACAAGGTCATGAATGTAGTGTGCCCCGTTCACCCTCGCGGTAAGCACGTTGTCAAAGATTACCTTATTTTGCAGAAGTTCACCGACAACTCCAAGTAGTCGGCAGCCAATGGAGGTCATGAAAATAAGCCATATGGGGATTACCAAGAAGTTGAGCACGAGATTAGCTACATATTTGGGGGTTATAATGCATATGAGTCCAAGCGGAAGCAGAAGCTTACCACTAGGGAGATCAACGCGATCCTACCCGCGACCGCCAAGTACTTGCGCTGGTTGGAGGTCCCCATCACGTTTGATCGGACGGACCACCTGGATCGGATAGGTTTCCCCGGGAGGTATCCGCTGGTGCTGGATCCAGTCGTTCGGGGCAACAAGTTGAACGGCGGGAGCGGGATTAAAGTCCTTTTTGTTAAGACCTTGGATCAGATGAAGATTCCTTCTTCTGAGCTATGGCAGGGATAATCTCCTATCCATGGTGTAATCCCCGACAAGTCTGCAGTACCACTCGGACAGATCTCGCTGCCGGTCATGTTCGGGATCGGAGACAACTATCAGACCGAGAGTCTGAGCTTTGAAGTGGCCGATTTTGAGATGGCATAATGCCATCTTTGGAAGGCCAGGGATCACCAAATTTATGTCCATTCCTATTTACACTTATCTCGTCATGAAAATGCCGGACCCCAGTGGCGTAATCGCCATACCCGGTGACGTGAAGCAGTCTCTAGTTTGCGATACCCGAGGTGTCGCGTTGATCGCCGCCCTCCCCGAGGAGCTCCGCAACACTGATTGGTGGATCCCAATAACAAATTTTAGTACTAGATGGTGGCTCAACCCGGTAGTGAAAGGGAAGATGGGGCATCACATCCCAATCATTAATGTCGATTGCTGGCTCAAACTAGTACTGATAGGTCAAATGCACAAGCATAAACTGTTCATCTTTATATCCGATTTGTGTGAGATCCACAGTTGTCATCATTGTTCGCCTAGTCGGCCGACTAGGCCGCCTAGTCGCCGATTAGTCGCTAGTCTGCAATAACACGTCCGACTACACTACTTGTCTAGTTGTCCGACTAGTTCGACTAGCCACCGATTAGTGGCCGATTAGTCGCTAGTCTACTCTTTAGCTAGTGGGTACCCGTCCTACTGCCAATTAGCGTCTAGGCTAACACTGGTTGTCATACCATACTTTTCGATCTTTACAGCATTTAGTTTAACCCATTGTCATTGAAATAGAGGGACATTCAAAAATCCATAGTCGAGCTCCCAGATCTCCTCTATGAAACCAAAATAGGCGTTCTTCTTTCTATTGTTGTGCACGACATCAACATGAACACCATTGTTTTGGTTGGTGCTCTTGTTATCCTGGCTCTAGGTGTAAAAAGTGTACCCGTTTATCTTGTAGACTTGGAATGTTATTATTGTACTGGATGATCCCCTAGCCAAGCGTTTGAACACCTCGTCGATTGACGGCTTGCCCAACGGTGCATTTGTAACCAAACGACGAAGCATTCCATGTGAAGGTGTGTGATCTAGACAGATGCCTACTCTGGGTATTGGCAATGTAAAATCCTCTCATGTTCGGTGACGTGCGGAGCCACTATAATTGATTGCTTCAATACCGTGAAATGAGCTTGTTTAAATAAATCAAGACTCATGCTCACGATGGTTTTCCCACCAAAAGTTTCTTTTCCTTGAAATTTCCCATCATGGCGTGATAACGGGACACCAACCGGATTGAGATCATCAATGTAATCAACACAAAACTCAATTACCTCCTCTCTACCAACACCATGTGCATTGCAGGCTTCTGGATGAGACCAGTTACGAACATACTTCTTTAGTACTCTTCTGTACCTCTCGAAAGGGAACATATAGTGTAGGTACACAAGTACGAGAATTGTTAGATCTAATACTGACTAGAAAATGAGCGCACTGTTGGCGCCCTAATTTAACCCGCGGTTCATATAATATATATATAGAGTTGGGCTCCCATCAGCCATGGCTGACACAGCCCGATTTGCTTCACAATCTCATCCGTCGAATGGTGCCACCGCGGCCGTCGGATGGGCTTCCCAAACCCGCGCGCTCCCACCCATGGCAGAGACCGAACCGGCCGGTTCCCTCGCCCCGCTCCCCACCCCGCCTCTCTTTCTCGCTCATCTCTCTCCCACTCGACAAGCTCTCCCTCCCCAGGCGAAATCCCTAACCCTACCAGCCGCCATGGATGGACCTCGAGCGCCGCCGTCCTCTTCCTTCCCGAAACCCTAGCAGCCCTCTCCCTCCCCCTTCCCACGTCCCCTTAAGCCGGCGCCGCCATGGTCGGAGCAGCCCAGTTGCCTCCACGGAGATAGCCGCCGACGCCACGGAGGTACCCTGTGCCCCCACCACCTCGCTGCCCGTCATCGCCTCTGCTCGTCCGCAAGCTGCGCCCTATGGCTGCCTCAACTCCGATCTGGATTTGAATCCCCCAAGGGTATACGCTGGAATCCATGGTTGGAGCAGCTATGTTGCTGCCACGGAGATGGTCGCTGCCCAGTCACGGAGGTACCCTCCGCCGCCTCCTGCTCGTTGCCCGTCGCCGTCGCCGCCGCCGCTCGTCCCCAAGCCCCACCCTACTGCTGCCTCGACTCCGAAAGCTCCCAGATTCCCGCAACGCCCTCCAGCTGCCATCCACTTGCGACCTGGATTTGGATCCCCCCAAGATGCGCCTTGAACCAGTGGAGGGTGACAGAAGCTTTAACTAGATGAGACGATGAGATGCCAAGATGATCTGTAGCAAGTTAGATTCTTGTTAATTTGTAATATCATGTATTTCCTTCAATTGACATGAATGACAGATATTTTTGGTCTATTGGACTAGCAATCGCTTGCTTGTATGTTATATTTTCTTGAGCTAAATCTGAAAGGCAGTTGCTGCCATGTGTTTTGGTGTATTGAACTGGCATTTGCTCGCATTTGGATCAGTTTTGGTGTATTGAACTGGCATTTACTCGCATTTGGATCAGGTTTAGAACACGTGCATTTCAGTTTGTAAGCAAATGACCATGTAATTTTCAGATATGAGATGCCCTTGTAATTTTCAGAAATGAGATTGGACATGAATGACAGATATTTTTGGTCTATTGGACTGGCAATCGCTTGCTTGTATGTTATATTTCCTTGAGCTAAATCTGAAAGGCAGTTGCTGCCATGTGTTTTGGTGTATTGAATTGGCATTTACTCGCATTTGGATCAGGTTTAGAACACATGTATTTCAGTTTGTATGCAAATGACCATGTAATTTTCAGATATGAGATGCCCTTGTAATTTTCAGAAATGAGATGGCTTTGTAATATTCAAGGATGAGATGGCCTTGTAATACTCAGAGATGAGATGACTAATTTTTAGAGATAATGTATGTTCATGTAATGTTCAGCTGGTTACATGGAATTTTAGCAAGTCTTGACCATGTTTTTTCACCATGTATGTTCATGAACCATGCTATGGCAAATAACTAATGAACAAGAACGATCTGTAGTACAAGCATATTCTACACATACTATGGCAAATGAATTTCAGCAAGTCATGACCATACTGACATATACAAATACAAGTGTAAGCCTCAGTTCAAATAATGCTCCAGATACAACATACAAGAGGACAGCACCATCGAAGAGGACATCTAGTCACAACATGTTGAAAAATCAGAGCAGCAGCCACACACATAAGCTGTTCACATACAAAAGAGGACAGCACCAGCGAAGGTGTTCAGAGACATAAGAGGGTACCACCAACACAAGGTGGTCAGATACATAATACGTGAACTACATAGCAGGTCAGATACATAATAGGTCAACTCGAGAGCTCTACTTCCATGTCATCATCTTCTTCCTCACTTTCTATCTGTTTTTCTTTTGTTCGTTGCATTGGAAATATAATTAAGTTATAAAAAAAGGCTAGAAAAAGTAAATGACAAAAAAAAACTTACCATTGGACAGGTCCTTGCATTGTGTCCAGCTTGCTTATTGCACAGGCTGCAGGTCCTCATCTTCTTCACCTTTGCATCTGCTAAAGGTAAGAATCGAGTTGGTTTCTTCTTTCTCCCTTTGCACTGGGAGTTCATCGGATCAGAAAATATGATAGTTTCATTAGGATGTGAGTTTGTGGCTGGTTCTTCTAGATGCACAGGAACCACTTCTTCTGTAGTCAACTCAGCCACTGTGTCACTGAATTCCACCTTCAACTCAGCAAGACGACTCTTCATTTTTGCAAAAGTTGCCGCTGATTTGGAGCCAATCTTTGGTATCTCATACAAATCAGCCTAAAGAATCAAGTCGGTATTGTGTTAATTGCACAGATTCACCTTCCTCATTGATTCTTTCACAAATTGGTCGTTTCACAATAGAATTTGCATCTTTAGTCCACCTTTTCAATATGTACTTCACAGGAAGGTGAGTGATCCCAACATGTTGCATTACCCTTATGACATGAGAACATAGCAGACCCTCAAATTCAAATCCTTTGCAGCTGCATGTAATTGTTTCAGTTGGCATGTCCACATAAATTGTATGCTTCTCCGAGTACCAATTCCTTATGAAGGGATGGCTGTCAATGTTCACCTCATATTTGACATCCCTGATAAGCTCCTTGACAGTTCCAAGAGTGCTCTCCACAAGCAACTCCTTGAATACCTTGTGCACTACTCTAGTGTACACCCGACGTGCTTCGACTTCTATCTGGTATCTAGTGATAAGATGTGGAATCTCATTCATACTTCTCAAGTCCTCATCACTTTCTCTTTGCCAGATGCCTTCAATCAAGTTATCGACTTTTATCACAAATTGATAGATAGAGGTATGGTTATCAACCCATAGCTTTAGGATAGCATTCATACTCTCACTTCTTTGAGTTGTTGACATGTCCGCAAAGAAAGTGCCTCGGAAGAATGCTGGGACCCACTCTCTCCTTTTGTCAAACATAACTTTTAGATGGTTGTTACCTGTCAACTCATGCCTATCAAGCATAACCACCCAACTCTCCACAAATTGTTCAGTCATGCTGCGATTAATTACAGCACCTAATTCTTCCACAAAACCAGGTTTCAGACCATAAATTACTTCTAAATGCTCTGTAGCCTTTCTCATGACATGCCATTGATAACATCTATGAACAGTTTTAGGGAGCACAATCTCAATTGTTTTCCTCATGGCCGGGTCCTGGTCAGTAATTATAGCAGGGGGGTGCTTTTCATACATAGCAGTCAACCATGCCTTAAAAAGCCATACAAAATTATTAGCATCCTCAGACCTAAGCAAAGCCATACAAAAAAATAGACTGTCTATGATGATTGACCCCAATGAATGGAGCTAGTGGCATGCCGTACTTGTTCGTATTGTATGTGGTATCAAATGTGATAATGTCACCAAATTCTTGGTAAGCTCTTCTTCCCCTTCCATCAACCCAAAACATGTTTCTCACTAGGCCATCTTTCTCCGAGGCTATGTCAAAGAAAAATTCAGGATCTTCTTCCTTTTTCTTTCTAAAATATATTAGGGTGGTCTCAACATCACAACCTACAAGTGTTTGATTCTGCTTGCTTATAATATTGCTTACATCCTTCTTTTTCATTGTCATATTTTGCTTACCCCCTCTCTTGCCACTTAAGTACTCGTAAATTTTAGATGTTCCAACTCCTTGAGCACTTAAATCATAAATTGTTTCTACATCCTCTTTACTTATAGACCTATGGGACCTCAAATTGCGCTTTTTAGATGGAGAAGTTACAAACGGATGGTTATGAACCTCCTTAAAAACAGATACTTGCCAAAGGTTGCTGATTTTCCTGATCCTACATGAAGCCTTGCATCCAATTCTGGTCATGGACATCAGTTTTACAGGACTCTTTTCAACAGCTGAACTACCAACTGGCATCTCGGTTTTCTTTTGTCTCTTAGATACACCCTCTTTGCTGCATGTAAACCTAACAGATGTCAGTCCTACCCTTGTTCGATTTCGGCTTGCTTTGCGAACACTAAAACCTACTCTTTTCGCATATGCATTATAGAAGTTGTAAGCGTCATCCACAGATTCAAACTGCTGCCAATAAATGGCTTACCCAATAGTACTTCTTCAGTTGGTTCCTCATTGTCTCCCTCTATCCCACTGTATGGATCAGTCACATTTGGCTGTTTGGGAAAAAGATAAATGACTATTAACATAGTAAACTAAGTGAATAGATATTGTAATAGCAGTGAAAACCTAACAGAATGTATAACGTAATAGAGATTCGTACCCTTAATTCAACTCTCTCAACAGAATCCATGTGGGTGCTACTTGACCCAGAAACAGACATGATGCTCGTTGGTTCACGCTTGGGGATTCAAATCCAGATCGGAGTTAAGCCAGCCATAGGGCGCAGCTTGGGGACGAGCAGAGGCGATGACGGGCAGCGAGGAGGTGGGGGCACAAGGTACCTCCGTGGCGTCAACGGCTATCTCCGTGGAGGCAACTGGGCTGCTCCGACCATGGCGGCGCCGGCTTAAGGGGACGTGGGGAGGGAAGGGAGAGGGCTGCTAGGGTTTCGGGGAGGAAGAGGACGGCGGCGCTCGAGGTCCATCCATGGCGGCTGCTAGGGTTAGGGATTTCGCCTGGGGAGGGAGAGCTTGTCGAGTGGGAGAGAGATGAGCGAGAAAGAGAGGCGGGGTGGGGAGCGGGGCGAGGGAACCGGCCGGTTCGGTCTCTGTCACGGGAGGGAGCGCGCAGGTCTGGGAAGCCCATCCGACGGCCGCGGTGGCACCATTCGACGGATGAGATTGTGAAGCAAATCGGGCTGTGTCAGCCATGGCTGATGGGAGCCCAACTCTCTCTCTCTCTCTCTATATATATATATATATACACACACACACCTAGGTGTAGAATAAGATAATCTACACCTAGGACCATCTCATCCCAAAACAGACCATATGGTCCATGGTCCACCCTATAAAACTAGCCACCAACCGGTCCCCAGATATAGATCCCCAGATCCAGATCCCCCCTCAGCCGCAGCCTGCTCAGTGCCCACTGGAGCCCCGCCGCCACCGCCTGCTTGGCGCCCCCGGCCCTAGCCACCGACGGCACCCCGACCCCAACCGCGGCCGCCGGCCGCCTCCCGACGCCGCGGCCCCCGACGCCCGCCTCCCCGACGCGGCCGCCCGCCGCATCCCCGGCGCCGCCTACCCCGACGCCAACCACCGTCGCCGTTCGCCACCCCAACGTTGACTGCCGCCACCCCAACGCCGGCCGCGATGTCCGTCGTATAACTTCGTATAATGTATGCTATACGAAGTTATTACGATGGTTGGCGATGGCGTTGCGGCGGCTGGCGACGGCGATCCGACGGCGACTCCCCGACCCCGTGCATGGCGCCGCACCACCCCATCACCCTGCCCCGACGCCGGCCGCCTCCTCGCAGCGCCGCCGCAGCCTTCCGCTGTCTCCCCGCCGCGCTGACGCGGCCGCCTACCGTCTCCCGACGCCGTCGCCACACCGACGGCCACGGTGACGCGACGGCTTCCTCAACGCCAGCGCCGCCGCGTCCTCCTCTAGATCGGTGCCGCCTCGTCCCGTCCGTGCCGCCCACGGCCGGCGCCGCCCTCGGCCTCCACTGCCGACGCGCCGCCCCGGCCTCCACCCGACGACGCCACCCCGGCCTCCTTCGCTCCCAGCGCCGACCCAGCGCCGCCCCGGCGCGCCGCCCGTCTCCTCCGCGTCCAGCGCTGCCCCGACGCGCCGCCCATCCTCCTCGCGCCCGGCGCCGGCGCCGCCCCGGCTTCCCCTCCGGCCTCATCCGGCTGGAGGCAGGGACGGTGCACCGACGCCGCCTCCCCGACCCCGCAACGACACCGTCCACCGCTGGTCGCCGCCCTCCCATCTCGTCGTCGTCTGCCGCCGACCTCTCCTTCGCTGCTGCTGCCGGTATACTCAGGGATTACTTAGCAAATTCACCGGATTACTTAGAAAACCCGCTGTGAAAATGTAATAGTTCTGTATATTTACTTTGCATTACGACAAAGTAATGCCTAGTAATAAGTTTTTGACTGCTTTTTCACTTTTGTATGTATGCATAATCGAAAGTAATAAGAAGTAACTGGTCTAAAGTTCTGATTACTTTCTTATTTTGACTCGAGAAATATAAGTAATGAAAAGTAATCGGTTTGAAAAGAAGCAACTCAAAATTCAAATAAACCAACATGCAACCCACGATTTTAGGGCAGTTAATGCCCCCACGATTCTAGGATCTTGACTCCTAGCGAATTACTTCCCGTGCTGAAACATGTTCACTTCGGTTACTTCCGATTACTTTCAAAATGTGACCATTTAGATATGTATTATATGTATGTATCAAGCATCAGGTACATTTGTTCCACATTCCACCATGACCAACATTACAATTCGAATACGGATAGTATCCGTATCCAGTCCTTTTTTTGAAACCATATCCGTATTCGTATCTGAGAACAAAACCGAATAGTATCCTTGTCTGTTTCCTATTCGGGTACTGATAATCCGAATACGGATAGCCCATTTTTCGGATATGGATGTCTAAAATTTCGAATTATTTGTATCCATTTTGCACCCCTAGTGGCTATTATGTCACACAGATCCACGGGGCACACCTTAGGTCTTGGGTACTAGACGGGTGCCGGTGTGGGTGCAAGATTAAACCCATTGCTCATTTTGGATCTAGGTTGGGTTTTCGGCTTTGGGTTGGGTGTGGTTTAGCTCAACCTGGCGGCTGGCGTCGATCCTTCCTATTGCCATTCCTAGAAGGAGGGGAATAGGGGCCGGATTGATTGGAAGGGAAGGTGAGGAGGCCAATGGTGGAGGAGAAGGAAGAAGAAAGGAAGGGTAATTTGGTTAAAATATAGGGTAAATATCACTGTTGGCATTATAACTCACCCCCTGACCGCGCTTGACATTTTTAAAAGGCCTCAATCAGCGTTGCCATTTCGGCCGTTCGTCCCTCTCATACGTGCCATTATGGGCGTTTTCTCGCCGCGAGCCGAACGAATATGTGAGGAAATACAGAAATACGGTCTGACGGGAGGGACCCACCCGTCAGACCTCACTTAAACCCCCAGGATCGACCCGACCGCGTCGCGCCCCCCTCAAAAATCCCGAATTGACGCGCGAGCTAGGGTTCCTCCCCTCCGCCAAATCGAGGGCGATTTCTTGGGTTCCTCCCTAAATCGATCCACCCGATTCGCCGCCTCCCCCCAAATCGACGCGGGCAAGCAAGCTGCGGAGGTTTGCACACGTAATAACTTCGTATAGCATACATTATACGAAGTTATACGAATTTCAATTCTTTCGTATGAAAGAACAAAATTTCAAGTATAAATAAAAATTTTCACGTATCATTAAACTGGGGAAAAAAATACAAAAGCAAAATGAAAAAAGTCGTCTCCATCGAGCTCTACATAGGAAAGAAGAGGGAAAATCCCCACATCACATTGTAATTTTCTTTTTGTGTGAGGGCTTCTATGTAAAAGGGACATTAATATTTTAATGATAAGTCTCTTTTCTCAAAAAAAAAAAAATCCCCACATCACATACACTGATCAAAAAAGGAATAAAAGAAGTGAAAAACAAAACAGGGGATATGCATAAATAAAATCAAATCAGTCGACAAAGGTATCAAAGAAGAGGGGAAATCCCAACAACACATAGACAGGTCAAAAAAAAGGAATAAAAGTAGTGCAAAATAAACCAAGGGATATGCGGAACTAAAATAAAATCAATTGAGAGAGTTAACGAACCCAAGAAAGGAAGACTAATGAAGAGAGCATTGCGGATTTGGAGCCTCGACGCTACCCAATGAGTCAAACCTTGGCAACTTATGGCAGAGCACGGAGTGCTCGAGGTGGAACATGTTAATTATCACCCATCGTTCTTACACCAAGTTGACCTGCGCGAGATTTAACGCCCATAAGCACCGCCCCTACACAAATCATAAAAGCATACACATATAGGTGGCTAAATAGGCGACCTAGCACACCCCGGCCCGGGTCCGATCAGGCACGGGCCAGATTAGATCGGGCTTGGCATGACCTGAGGAAGAAGGTGGGCCGTGCCGTGTCGGCCCACAGGCCGAGGCAAAAGGCTTAAGCACGGCCCAACGGGAGGCCGTGTCGTGCTGGCCCAAGGCACGAGGGTCCCATCGAGCCATGTTATCCCATTTGTATGTAAATGGTGAAAATATGAGGCAAAAATAGCTATCCTAGGCTTTGAACCTTAAACCCAGCTAGCCACTAGAACATGTTTTCTTTTATGATGGTTGTATCATAGTATATTCTGATGTACATACTTATGAACCAAAACACCTAAAAATAATCGTGTCATGTCGAGCCGGCCCGTCTTACCTGGCCTTCGGCCAAGAATGTCACGCCTGACCAGACCATGCCGACCTAGGCCCGATGTTAACCTTGCTTGGGCCAAGCCAAATTGTCGTGCCTCATGCCGACTCATTTAGCCCGACCCATTTGGCCATATATACTTACACATTTAGTGGCTAAGAAATTAACTATAGGGAAGAGAAGTAGACTCCATTGGTGATTCGCCATTGTTCTTGCTGTCGGTGATGGCCTACTTGTGGTTAATGATGGAAGATTAGAGGCTGTGCCAGATTTGTGGTAGGAGATGTTTTGGGCACTCGGAGTTAGGACACAGGAATAGGGTTTTCAACAAAGGTGCACTACATGAACAATTGGAAATTTGACTCCCATAAAAATTATCGACGCGCAGTCGAGATTCCTTCAACTCTCTTGATAGTTCCTTAGGTCGTCGACACATCTAGTCTTTCTCGACGGCCACCTGTACCCATCGAGAGCGATGCTGTGACCTACAGAGAGATCGGTAGAGAGCAAACGACATTAGTCTCTCTCGATGGCCACACCATGGACTGTCAAGAGGCATATGGTTTGTCCCTGGTGTGTCAGGCCGTTGCGCACACAACATCACCATCTGTCTCGACAGCCTAGGTACGGATCATCAAGAAATCTAAAAAAATATTAATTAAATTACAATCATTTAATTAAAAGTATATTATTATCACAAACATGCAATGCTTATACACGTTAAAATCACTCTATATGATCGAAGCTCGGAGGAGGCAAAGCCTAGTACGGCCTTGGATGAGGTGGAGGAGTGGTAGGAGGTGGTGTCGCTGAGGAACCCACTGATTCGGCTAAAGGTGGTGGCATCGGCACACGTGGCTGCAGTGAAGGCAATCTTTGAGAGGGGGGGGGGGGCGAAACCATGGCC